>JARVKF010000010.1:0-126920 GCA_039778275.1 Seiridium unicorne | reverse complement strand
CCCCCCCCCCCCCCCCCCCCCCCCCCCCCCCCCCCCCCCCCCCCCCCCCCCCCCCCCCCCCCCCCCCCCCCCCCAAAATCAGACACCTCAATCGCCGAGTCATCACCGTCACAGAGGATATTCATCCAACTACGATGCCGATATTTGATCCCAGTGGTGGTGTGAGCTAGGCTTTGCACCATCCTACTGTTTGATGCTCGCTGAAATGCTATGGCTGTGGCCTATTATACAATATAATGGCTATTATGTCGATGCTTGCTATACATGGTGAGGCTAGAGGTAATTCGATATCCCGTAGGAGCAACTGTTATTGTTGGCAGTTTTAGAAGGAATCCTTTAGTCCCTCAAGGCTTCGATATCCACGACCTCTTTGACCGCTTCAGTGGTCAAGATAATGGGATTGTCCTCGCCAACGGCTACACTGTCTTCGATTCTAATGCCTAGGCCTCTGAATGCTTTGGGCCACCTTTCATCATCAGGCACATAGATGCCAGGCTCTACCGTAATACAGTGGCCCTCTTGCAGCGTGATGCCCCGAGAATATCCGGGAACATCATGCACATCTAATCCCACGTAGTGCCCGACGTGATGTGGGAATAGCACGTTCATGGCGTCGCCGCTGAGATCGAAGCCGAGCTGCTGCAACTGGTTCCGGAGCGCAGTCTCTGTGATGCTGTGGAGCTTGTCAAGAGTGACGCCGGCACTTGCGCGGCACAGACTCACACTTGAGCGTTGGGCCGCGAGCACCGCTTCATAAAGGTCCCTTTGCGGCTGGGTGAACCTGCCGTTTACAGGCCATGTTCTTGTGATGTCGGCAACGTAGGTACCGTACTCTCCACCAGCATCCACCAAGACGAACTCGCCGTTGTTCAATAATCCGTTATTGAGCACATAATGGATGAGTAATGCTTTTCGTCCACCTGCTATGACGGGGATGTACGCGTATCCATCGAGGCCTTCCTTGTGGTACTCGTAGTCCAAGAACGCAGCAATGTCCTTCTCGGTCTTCCATTGTAGGCGCATGGCGTTTGTGAGGGCCCGCCCAGAGCCTTGGCCGGCACGGCGCATACAAGCAATTTCTGCTGGTGATTTGATTGCGCGCAGTGAGTTGATGGCTGGTTTTAACGGTGCTGTACTGATTCCAGATGCCGCGGACCGCAGCGTATTTCCGAGTTTCGTAGGCGCGCCGTACTTTGTGAGCTCGGCATCAGTATAGATCTTCTTCACGCCTTTGAGCGCCTCGGAGAGTCCTTTTTCAAGCTGGCCAATATCTCCAGCTTCATCTGCGTTCCACACATCCCGGGCAGCATCTACGCCGCTCCATGGCCCATTCCACTGCTCCTGTTTGGGGTCCTTCCGTCGGCACCAGAGGTGGAACACATAATCACCTTCTTGCGGACCAGTTTTGACTACAAGGGCTAATGACTCGGGTTCGCTGAAGCCGGTTAGGTACAGGAAGTTGCTCTCCTGGCGAAAGGCGTGGAAGACGGCGCCGGACCGGTACGTGACCTGAGCAGAAGGCAAGAGCACGGCTGATCCTGCTGGCAAAGCGGCGAGGAGTTTCGATCGTCGGTCGTGGTATTCTTGAGCTGTTATGCCTGGGGTCAGTTCGCCGGGCGCAAGCAAGTGCGGATGTGTTTCGTGGACAGGTTGGCCGAAGAGGAGATTCGACGCAGAAACGGTAGTCGAATATAGACGCTTAGAGTTCAAGGAACCATGTTTCGACACAGAATATCTGCACGGCGATAGAGTTGGCGCACGTGGTCTGGTTTCGGACACGGTCTGAAGGGGCGAGGCTTGCCGTCTGGCTTGTTGCTGCAGCTGCCGCCATGGTAACGATACTCTGCGCGGGTTCATAATCGGAACAGTGCGATGCTACGGACAAAGCAGTTACATGTTACGGAGCATTGGTGCTCGGAACAAGGACAACTTCCCTGGCAACGGGGTGCTCGATTGACAAGTGCGATTGAGTTGAAAGCCAATTGCAACTCTAACCTTGATGCTCAAGAAAAATGTATGGAACGACGTCAGTGCTCGAACTGACGATGGTTCGGATCCTCAAGCCTTAAGCCCCTTTGGGCGTAGGCGATCGCGGTTGCCGTGCTGCGATGCGCGTGGTAGTTTAGTGGAGCTCTGCGGCCTGTGCGGGTTATTATTGTTGATGCCTTTTAATTGTTAGTGCAGTGCTAAGCGGGTCCGTCAATTCTCTCTGGGTGCTATGGCAGCTTGTGTCATTTCTCTGCCATTTCTCTACCATCATCAGAGAAGTTGTTTGCATTGCTCCAGTCCAACAACGCTCCATCCCTCGAACTGGTAAGTTCTTCTCGCGTCTTCTGAGCCATTGATCACTTGCATCTGCTTCTGCGAACCCAGCATGTCTCCGATGCACCTCTAGCACTCGTTACGCTTTTGTGACCAGACACAGGCTTTGCGTGTTTTGTGTCACGCCCGTCGCGTGCCGGACTGCACCTGCCCCTCCACACTTCCCAGTCCAAACTTTGGACATCTCAACCCTCGGGCCTACCACTCCTACTTTTCACGCCCTAGGCTCTTAGCTGCCTCCAGCACCTCTTCTGTCTCCTCTTGTTACTCGTCGGGGGCCAATGTTCACTTTTTCAGAGTTTGCTTTCTGGGCAATTGCAAACTAACGGGGAAACAGTCGTCGATTCTTCCCCTTAACCCGCCGACGAGATTCGAGCAGCAACATACATCCACCTATACGCAGGGACAAAGTATCGTTGCATACTCTGGCACTTGCCCGATACCACCTGTCGCCTCTCGAGTTGCACCTGCCCCTGCACCGACATATATCTCATCTCGAACCCACCACAAAGTCGATCTAGTATGGTAGCACGATAGGATCTTATATGGCAGCAGTATCCCTATCTCCGCCTCCCATCATCCTCACCACCATGTCCACCGCCCGAAGGATTCCGCTTTCCTCGAATCAGAATGTTGCCAATTCCCCCATAAGAGTATCGGCTCTGGCGAAGCCGAAGCGATCCTATGCTACACAGCAGCGAGAAGAGGCGTATGCCCAGCCTCCTCCGGCAAAGAAGCAGATCCTCGACAGTGGCATCCCGCGGCCTCTCAAGTCCCCATCTCAACAACAGAGGGTGGCCAAACCCCAGCTTTCTCTACAGTCTCGCCGAAATGCAAGCACTTATGAGAGCAAGCTGGCAAGGGAAAGGTCCGGTCAGCATCACCGTGTCGAAAGTACCAGCAATAGCAAGTACACGGAGAGGGATCTGGAAGAGATCAGGCAGTGGCAGAGCCATCACCGAGCGAGGTTTCCAAAGATGGTCTTCTACTTTGACAACATTCCGGAAGATGTTCGTGCCAAAGTAGTCAAACAGATCACGTCCCTGGGTGCTGTGAGTACTGCCACTTGGTATAACGTACCGCGGGGCTTTCTTACTGACCAAATGTATGGTATAGCGCGAAGAAAGGTTCTTCTCTAGTGACATCACCCATGTCGTGACTACTCGTTCGATCCCGGCAGAACAGCGAACTTCCCGACGACAGGAGGACGCAGACACGGAAGCTAACCATGAGCAACACCAACCCCAGACTATTAATCCATCCCTCTTGGACCGTTCGGCTGAGCAGTCGGTGCGAAGGAAGCTGTTCCCCGACGCCAAGCCGAAGTCTCAGGTCCCAACTCGGGCCGGGCTAGCGCAAATGCAAGATACCAGACCGAAGAGGAGTACCGATGTGCTTTCTCGGGCGAGGGAGATGAGCAAGAAAATCTGGTCACTTGACAAGCTTCAGCGTATGTTGTCTATGCTATTGGAGCCAGATCTGAACGTCAGTGCTGCCATAGCCTATGGCTCGAGAAACGCGTCCGAAAAGCCGAGCCACGCCCAGTCCAAGGCTGCGGATGAACGTTTACTCCAGCTCCTGCACAATGAACGCGTCAATGGTCCTTCTGACAGAGACCTAACTGTGGCGACCAAGGAGCTACACTACTTTAGGGGCCCATATCTCTACATCTACGATTTCGAGGAGAAGCAGAAGCCCATAATGGTGAGGGAGTACAATAGGGTCCAGGAGAAGAGTGATGGCGAATGGCCGCAATTCCGTACCGCGCCTCTAGGCCGATGCCCTTTTGTCGAAGACTATGATCATCGAGAGGTTGTTAAGCCCAAGAAGCGAGAGGTAGTGAAGGCAGCTGTCGGGCCGAAGCCCGTCTTGCAACCTCCTGAAGTCGCACCCCCAAAGCCCGTAACTGGCAAGCGTTCTTTGAGTGAGATGGAAAGTGCTCACAACCGAGGTTCTAGTGTGGCATCGACCGAGCTCTTCAATCCTCCTAAGCTAGTTGCAGGAAAGAAGTTCGAGTTCCGCCCCAACGCATTTACAAGCCGTGCCGGCCCCGGCAGGCTGTTTGGTGGAGAGCCTGTTGCTTCCGGTGTTCAGCCGTCTAATGTTACCTCTGCTATCCGATCTCAGATGATCTCCTCGACAGCTGCCACTCCTGGTGCGATCGGCGTAGTCAGCAAGGAGGTCCATGGTTTGCAGCGGAAGGTTCTTCAACGCAACAGCTCGCATGACTTGAGCTCACGGCGAACAGTTGGAAGTGTGGAGACAAGCTTAAAGGACGAGAACGAGTCGAAACGATCACTGGGCCGTACTTCGAGCCGAAAGCTGGATTTGATCGATGAACAGGCTGCCACGAATGAGGATGACGATCAACAGAGTGCCAAGGCTCGCACTCTCGCCGAGAAGCGCGTGGTCAAACCAAAGAAGAAGGACCCTAAGCCGGGATATTGTGAGAATTGCCAAGACAAGTTTGAAGACTTTGACGACGTAAGTGGTCGGATGATTATATTTTATAGTTCGGAGCCTAACTAACTCATGTACAGCATATCGCGTCAAGGAAACACCGCAAATTCGCGGATAACGATGACAATTGGGGAGAACTGGATGATCTCCTCTCCCAGCTGTCGCGGGAGCCAAAGCACAAGTCTTTTCCCACCTGGACACCAGCTCTACCCGAGTACCCTGTTTATTAGACAGGCTCCTGCCAGTCTTCAGTACAACCAACCCTATCCACCCAATGGAGATGACGTTACTCGGACCATCGAGTTTTCCCTTTCTTCTGGCATTGCATGTCATGATGATACCCTTTAGTTACTATTCTTTTCTGCTCCGCCTAAAATATTCCAGCTACAGCGTGCAAACACTGCACTAATCTTTCATATCCCCCAGGTGGATCTTTCAAGCATTGCATGGCCGCGGCGTCGAGTTTTACTTTATTCTGGAGAACATCCTCTCAAACTTCTCATTTCTCCAAGCATTTGATGGCGAACTGGCGGTTCGATTTCATACATTCGCTACCTAGTCTAGTCTAGTCTTGGGTGCTGCATTGTTGGTTTTCGTGGAGTCCTTGGACTATGTGTTTCCGGTGTTTTTATTGAGCACGATCACACGATGCCGGTCCAAGGCGAACGAAAGGGGAAGTAGACGATGTAGATATATAAGCATCGTACATGTGTAGAGTTGTATTTTACATGAAAGGTATGACATATGAAAAAGGTACATAATGAGATGTTGAAAATCAGTCAATGGTCATCATGGTGATGTGCTTCCATTCTAATCAGTGATCTACTGTTTTATTATACTCGGTAGCTTGCTTTACTTGCAACGACGATCTAGTGGTATCGCGTAAACTATTCTGTGAATATTCCACAAGATAGGTTGACCTAGGAAAAGACTCGAGGCATGATGTTATTTCCATCGAGGTCAACGCAAACGGTAGCATCAACGTGTACCATGGTGTTGGAACAAATCAAATGGAATTAGCTACGAGATCAGAACAACTAAGCATCCCAATTCTTCTTAGTTGTTCGTACCGGGGACTTGAACTCTGACCATTCCCACCAGTCAGTACGACATGGCTCGATTCGAAGCCGTTTCCCCAGCCTTACCACCGCTCGATGCTCAACTAAAACTGAACGGAGCGCGGATAAAGCGTTGAAAGGCTGTCCGCCGATGTGTGTGGGTTCGCCCGGTAATGCGCGCTGTGTAGACAGAAAAAAAAATTACTATCTGAACACTCAGTAGTATTACTTAGGGACCTCGAAACTTTGTTTGGACCAACAATCGGCGCGTACGTGATTGCTTGCTTATAATAGACAGTTATAGGATCATAAATCGGGGGATGGGCTCATACGATGTCTTGACTTGACCTTGGCTTTCGTATCAGATGGTCGGCGGGATGAGTATTCACACAAAGGCTGCAACTTCTCCCAAGTCCGTCCAGTATGGAAATGACAAACCCTCGAGCTAACTGCTGACTGTGGTGCAGTATGGATTTGATGTAGTACAATGCCCATTACATGCACATTGCAGTTACTTCAGATGCGACAGGGATCTCACTGACAGCTTGGGAGACCCCCACCTGCTAACTGAGGTTGTTTTTCCAGTGGGTTGTCACAGAACAAACTCGCCGCCTGTGACCCAGCCACAGCTCAAGGAATGCAACCACGGGAGTCGCGAGCTTAACGCCACAGCCATTTTAGTGTTCAACGCGCTGCGCTTCTGCGAACAATCAGCATTACTTCACCAGTGAGTGACACGTCTCACCTGCGCAAATACCGGGTGCGCAACCCATTGTGATTCTGCCATTATTTCCAGACAGCCTCCAACCAGGAAACTCGCCATAGACCCGGTCATCCACTCGACTGCAATGGCAGAAGTCGATTCCGACCCTGGCCATTCTGGCTCTGATGGCGAATCTGAGATGGATGTGGCTGAGGAGATTGACGATGCTCAAGATCTAGAAGAGTCAAGCGCGGATGAAATCAACGAGTTCCTGGACATAGAGGCTGTGGAGTCCGGTCCCGATGACAACGACGTTGAGCATTCTTTTCCTCAATTTCGTCGCCTACCCATCGAGCTACGCTATCACATCTGGTACTTCTTTGATCCTTACATGCGGGCGCCAGCCCGTGTCTTTAATTTTCAATTGGCCAAGACCAGATACGACAAACCACTTTCAGTCTGGCCCGGCGCAACATTAACGCAGCAGATAACGCCGGCAAAGACCATGTTGAGCGTCCATCGCGAGAGCCGTGCATTAGCCTCAAAGTTCTACCCAGATACTGCAGCACTTGGTGGTGAAACGATCCCCGTCCATAAGGCTCGGGACATATTCAGATTTGAAGGCCCCTGGCAAGAGGAACTTGGTTCTCATCAGGATGGGTCAATCGCCAGTATACTGAAAGGAGTCAGGCAGGTTGCTCTTGATAGGGGCGATGCAGACCAATACGACGATGAGGATATAACGCATCTCATTAGCAACTCAACTTTCGCAGGCCTCCCGGACTTGGAGACCATCTACCTTTGTCATAGCGCTTCGGAGTGTCGAACAGAGGATATCCAATGGAGTGTCCTGGACTCTACCCACAAATTCTATCTCAGGACTGAACAGGAGCAATCGGGCGTAGGCGAAGACCTTCAGTACATGTACTGTTGGCCTAGTATCACAAATGAAGTCGAAGAATCGGAAAATATCAGGCCATTTAAGAATGATCCCGAAAGAGAGTACAGTGGTCCAGGCCCCCAAGGCTTCCAAACAGCCAACGGCAAGAATGTCTTTGACATGATTGAGTTCGCATTCGATTCAGGCCTCATTGATTTTTATGACATCCGAGAAGCTGTCTTCGCGGGTAATATTGCCAATCACGAATTTTCCGATGGGGAGACAGCCTCTGATTCAGAGGAGAATGAGTATGGAAGTGAGGGTATCGACGATGCAACCATCGACGATGATAGCGGGGGAAGTGACAGTGAAGACGACCTGGCAGTACAGCGATCATCGCCACAGGAACCGGAGTCTGATTTCAGAGGCTTCTCCCCACTGGAAGCAGAGGCAGAAGGTTTTGCGGATCTACTGGAACCTGTCGGGACAGGGTTCTCGAGTGTTGAGCCAGAATCACCGAAAGACGCGGGCGAAAACGAATCGGACTCTGACAACGTTGTTACCCGAAAGGTCACGCGCAGAAAACGACACATTATGACAGACTCGGACGACGAAGGCTCTATCTCTCCAGACGTACCCAATACGCGCCACCGCCAAAAACGCATTGTGCTTTCTGACTCAGAAGATGAGGAGCCCGCCACTGTTGCGACTGCCCCCCGGCCACGAAAATCCGCAACCTTGGAAGAATCAAGCAGTGACAGTCGATCGGATACTGGCGATGATGAAAGGAGCTCAGATGATTCTGATGGGTCTGATGATGAACTTGAGGAGCCGAAAAAAATGTCGCTTGCCGAGAGACTCGGGGC
This sequence comes from Seiridium unicorne, assembly GCA_039778275.1. Classification (NCBI taxonomy): domain Eukaryota; kingdom Fungi; phylum Ascomycota; class Sordariomycetes; order Amphisphaeriales; family Sporocadaceae; genus Seiridium; species Seiridium unicorne. The sequence continues at coordinate 118,631 of JARVKF010000010.1, read as the reverse complement.
TTTCCGTGCAGCAGTTCCTGCAGGTGAAGTCGAATCAACTTCCGACGCTGAATATGACGAGTTCAACGACGAAGGCGAAGATGACTACGGACAAGGTGGCTATGGTGCGTTCGAGGACGACGAGGAAGGTGACGACCCATCGGAAAATGACAATCTCATCATGGATATGGCCGAAGAAGGATTAGAGAGTGACGACGAGGGTTGGTAAGCTTTTGATCATTAGCGTGGCGTTGGATTTAGGAACATGTCGGATTGATGGGCTTGAACATCACGGTAATGCGGCATGCAGAACGGTGCCAAACACTTTAGGCTTGATAAAACCATTTACAGGCACTAGCCAACAATGCCGCCCACTTGGTTGCGATGAACAAATGATCAGAGTTCTATTCGCCTCCCCAATTGTTTTTGTTAGCCACCACTTGTGTAAGTGAACGCCAGGCGTCCCCGTTGGCATCGTAGCCTCGTAGCCTCGAGGCCGTGATATGCGTCTACCACCCCGTGCCGGAAGCCGAAACTCAAAGCCATCAAGGTCTCATCTGACGTCGGTGACCGCTGGAACTGCGCCAATCAGAAGCGCAGGAGATGCGCGGAGCATCTCCATGATGATTGTGAACGCCCGCATGCTCTGTGGCTTTTGGCTTTGGAATGGTCTCTCCACCACGATGCACAAATCCTTGAAGCCAAACGGAGTTAGTGTTAATGACTCGGGTTTGTAACCATATTGACTTTACGAGATTGCGCTGCTGATCGATCGATACAACAGCAAAGGTACTCTTCTCGCAGCACTCATGGATGATTCCTCTCCAACCGCCATGATGCATGATATGTGATCAACACAAGATTTATACACCCATGAACAGTCTCAGTGCCTTGGATTACATCTAAATATCCGTTCAAAGTTGTTCTGAACTATATGTCTTAAAACCATGAATGCAAAGGATAACAGGTTCTCGAATGATAGGTCTGATGATTTCGTCTTAGGTTCTTGGCGAAAGCTTGTATCCGTGCCAAAAGACATGGGGGCTGATCGCGTGAGCAACCAAGAGCATTGGTCTTTGAATAGCTGCTGTGGCAATAGACGATGAAGATCAGGCCACTCTGCAACCGAAATTTCCCTCGGCAGCGCCTACCACCATATGATTGCACGGTCCTCGGCGCAGATCGTTCTTTCAATGTTGGGCAGTTCATATATGCTTTCACACCGGAACCAGGCTAACCTTCGCATTACGTGAATATCTCGGCGAGTTTTGCTTCTCACTCTGCATACTCGATCCATCCGCCCTCCAGCTCGGACTCATGTCAAACACCAAGTTGCCTGGGTGGGATGACCCTGATGAGAACAGGGGCAACGAAATTCTTGGCGCCGTAGCGACAACCACCTTACTTGCGTTCATAACGGTTTGCGGAAGAGCGTATGTGCGCCTGAGGATGGTACACATGTTCGGAGCAGATGTATGGCTTTGCGTGCACCAATGACTGTTCCGGATGCTGACTCCGACTCCTTCTAGGACTGGGTCATGATATCAGCAATGGTAGGGGACATTTTGGACTAAGTCGTCGTTATGGAAGCTGACCGAACTGGTGGAAGACCCTTTCGCTCGCCGGTCTTGGCATCGTGATACCCGAAGTGATGAACGGCGCTGGCCGCCATACCGCCTACCTCGACCCCGAAATGAATAGGCTCGGCCTGAAGCTCAATTTTTTCACTCAACCCATCTATGTCTGGGCGATTCCGCTCGTGAAGGTGTCCGTGGGACTCTTCTTGTTGAAGATTTCCCCGAATCTTCTGTATCGTCGCATCCTGCAGTGTATCATACTATTTCTGATGGTATACACCGTCGCTTCTTTCTTGACCTTGATTCTACACTGCCAGGACCTCTCCGCGCTGTGGGACAATAGGGTGCAAACGTACTGTTGGCCAAATGAGACCATAGTGGCCTTGGGCTATTCGTACTCAAGTCAGTTCTGACATGACGCTTTACGACGTTCAGGGATAGAGCTGAAATTTTGCGTAGCTATCAATATTGTTACGGATCTGTTCTTTGCGCTCATCCCAATACCGATGCTTTGGGATATCCAGATCGATCGTCGCACTAAGGCTTCCCTGATCTGCATCTTGGGCCTTGGTATCTTGTATGGATATTCGAGATTACAATTCGTTTTACGGTAAGACAATACTGACATTTAACCAGTGCTACTGCTGCTGGTATCATCAAGTTCGCATATCTCTCGAATTATGGAAAAAACGGAGACTTCCTGTGGGATTCCGCTAACCTGACTATCTGGTTCGCGTTAGTACTCATCATCCCATTTTTGGGGGTGCCTACCTCGCTGACTTTTAAGGATTTGAAGTGTCGAGCTCAACACCGGGATTATCGCAGCCTGTCTACCTTGTCTCAAGCCGGTGTTCAGGTATGCCTTCAAAGGCACCTCGCGACGGTACAATTCCGAGAACCAGACGAACAGCTACAAGCTGCGCACCTTCGGCTCCGGATCAGGACCTGGGCCAAGGTATGGCCGTTCGTTTGTCACGACACAGATTGGAGCACGAACTGCGAGCTTTATACAGGGCATGGGCGACGAGAGTCAAGAGAACATACTGATAGGAGCAAACCTGGCGCCGGACGCCATTACCAAGACGACTGTGGTCGTTATTGACAGATCAGACTTGGGGGACCAGCCGGAATCGTCGGGATGGCATAGGAAGAATGATGCTAACGACCAAGGGATAGTGGATGACTGGGTCTGATACTCGTGTTGCTGTACTGCATGGTCAGCGTTTTTCACGAATTAGGTCTCTGCCTAATAGCTTATATTCATGTGTTCGACATTTCCAGAACGGGACGAAACGCTGTGCGCGGTGTTCGAGCAAGCAAGTCATCAGTTCGATATGTCTAGCTGAAAGGGCCCAGAGACCCATGACAACAAAGACTGGTGCGGAGATACCCAACACTACGAGTTCGACTATTTAAATCAAAAAAGGGAAAATGAAATAAAACTCCCCGATTCGGGCTAAGTCATATGCCTGATTTTCAGGACGCCGACACAATCCATTATCTTTACTACTCTCCGTGAGATGCCGAGGCTGTTCCATGATGAATGCCCATGGATCATAGGGATCCATCCGATTAGACCCGAGTTGGCGGGGCAAGCTTCAATTGATGCATAACAACTGCACAGCTGCGTCATATCCCCTTTGCCGGCTCGCTCACTACAACGTTGCCACAGAATCTGCAGTAATTCCTGAAGAGTTGCACCATGATGGCGAGCAGAAGCAAGCCGCTACGAACGATTTTCACCTCCACGCGACAAGCCATTCGGGCGCCTCAGACGTGCCGACAACAACAACCTCAGACGCGATGTATACATTCAACGCCGTCGCGACGGACTGACGGCGTCTTCAGAGGCCTCACGGACGGCCGACTACCAACACCATGGATAGAAGCATGGAGGAAACAGCAGGAAGGGAAAAGCACAGCCGCTTCCGAGGCCAAGCCGCAGGAGCGAGATCTGTCACCAAAGAAGATGAGCGATAGCTACCATCGCGTCGTGCTTCCTCTTGGACAAGATCCGTGGCTCTCCGATACATACATTAACTCTTCGGGGCATATTCGGTGAGCTACACTCGGCTTTAAAATGATCCCGCAATCGCATCTCTAACTTTGCGATCGGCCTGCAGACTCGGCACCGTGTTCATGGACTTGGACGCCTTATCGGGCGTCATCGTCTACAAGCATACCGGCCCTGGCGTCACGACGGTAACTGCTGCGTTGGACCGAATCACGATTGCCCACCCTCTGACCGAAATATGCGACCTCGAGTACAGCGGACAAGTGACATACGCCTCGGGCAGGAGTAGTGTGGAAATCACATGCAAGGTGGCTAGGGCACGACCAGAAGGAGAGCCGAGCCGACCAGAGGATGAATTGCTTACCTGCACATTCACCATGGTTGCTCTGGATCCCGAGACAAAGAAACCCGTCAATATTCCGCCGCTCGAGTGTACGACACCGGAGGAAGAGAAGATCTACAATGCCGGGGAAGCGAAGTCGTTGGCGAAGAAGAACAACCGAAAAATCTCCTTGCTAGAGACCGAGCCCGATGACCCAGAGTCGGCCTTGATACACAACATCTGGCTCAAACAGGTTCAATACCATGATCCTAACGATGAGCTACGCCAGCCATCGAATGTTGTCAAGATGGCCAAGACACAGTTATCAACGGCGCAGATTATGCAGCCGCAGTACCGGAATCGGCACCAGACAATGATTTTTGGGGGCTTCCATTTGAAGCAGACCTTCGAGTTGGCATTTTGTTGCGCTGCCAATTTTGCCCATGCCCGACCTACGTTCATCAGTGCAGATCCCTGTACTTTTAGAAACCCTGTCCCAGTGGGTAGCGTCTTATACTTGACTGCAACAGTGGCCTACACCGACCCGCCACTGCTGGAGGAGGATGGCAGTGAACCGCAACAGAAGGATCCCAAGAACCCGATGACGCGGGTACATATTCGCGTCGACAGCAAAGTGAGAGATGTGGAACATGGTAATGCGAGACCGACCGGCCAGTTCAACTACACGTTCGCTGTACCAAAGGACGTAAAGGTCATGCCTGAGAGTTACCAAGAGATGATGATGTATGTCGACGCACGGAGACGTGTGAGATTAGGGGATATCCAGTACCGGCAAGAACAGACAGGCTCCGAAGAAAAGCAAAAGCAGCTGGCCGACGAAGGTAATCTTACAGAGTAAGACGCGGCAATCGTTCGGAAGGATGTTCTTCAAATCAATAATTGCAGCTGAATATTTTGGCCATATATATATACACTTGCACTAAAGCCCATCTATGAAGTAAAGTTCGGCCGAGCGACTAATAATGATATATGTCTCTCTACCTAGCGAAAGTTGTTGCCCCTGCTTACGAGTTTGTTAGAGCTGTCCTGGACCTGTGACACATGGGATGATGTCCCACATTTTCCAGCCTTACGCGGACCCCACAATCCTTCGCAACCACAAGGCCCATTCATGTTTCTAGATAATGTACCTAAAGAAGCCTCGACTACAGTGCGCTGCTTTCGTCTCAAGTCATCTTTCGTCCAGAATCCCTTTAGATCCAGAGAGTCTATGATACAAGAAACCTCCTCAAGATGGAGTATCCGGACGTTCCAGAACGCAACTCTCCCTCACCCCCGCCGTCCCCAATACTGGACCGGCCCGCCTCCCCCGAACTCCCGCTTACCATGACAGCCTCAGCGATTCTCACAGCCCTGCCACAGGATGCCAGTTCCGCCCTCGCCAGCGCCGGTGACTTCGACCAGGAGAAGGTCATCGTGCGCTTCAAAGCCGTCGGCTCGGCCCCTCAGCTGCAGCGCGAGGTCCGTAAGATCAGTGCGACGCAGAAGTTCGAGGCTGTCGTCTCCCACTTGCGCAAGGCACTGCGTGTCGCCCCTTCCGATGGCCTATTTCTGTACGTCAATAGCGCCTTTGCGCCGGCCTTGGACGAGGTTGTGGGAAACTTGCATAGGGTAGGCTACTATTTTCATTATTGTCCATCGACACCAAAGTCAGGTCACTGATGGAAATTCTGACAATGACACAGTGCTTCAAAGACTCGAGTGATCAACTTATTGTGGTCTATTCTATGACACCCGCTTTCGGATGAGCTTATCATCTCCTTCAACGGTTTACGCACGCTCTATGGTATCCTACGAACTCCTGCAAGTGCTAACCCAATGGCACGAATGCAAAAGAAACTGCTATGATGCCAAGCAACCGCATCTGTCAACTTCCAAGACACTAAATTCAAATCCAAGCATCGTCCACCCAGAGCACAAGCTCGCATGGCCGGCCTTATTTCTTGAGAGCGGCTTGAAAGGCACCAAGCTCATCCGAGGATATCGGATACGTATGTTCAACTGCCGGGTATTGGCGGGCTTTTACCTCAGCCTTGTATGACTCGATAGCCCGGATGTTCTCAGCCCAGACGTTGCCATACTGTTTGACGAACTTGGGGAGAAAGCGCCCAGGAGGATAGTTTCCGATCATGTCATTCTGCACAAGGACCTGACCGGAGCAGCCATTACCAGCACCGATACCAATAGTCGGTATCGAGAGCTCCTTGGTGATCAGACTGGCGATTTCCTGAGGCACGGCTTCTAGTACCATGGCAAAAGCGCCGGCATCTTGCACTGCCTTGGCATCCTGGAGAACTTTCATGGCGCCAGCGGAGGTTTTGCCCTGCACACGAAAGCCCCCAAGAGCGTTCTGACGTTGTGGGGTCAGCCCTATGTGTGCCAAGACTGGAATACCAGCACTGGTGATTCTATCGATGGTCGGTGCCATTTCTGCACCACCTTCGAGCTTGATGCCATGCACGCGGCCTTCCTTGACATAGCGGATGGCAGTCGCCAAGGCCTGCTCGGATGATATCTCGTACGAGCCCATGGAGAGATCTCCGACCTTGGCACGTTAGCCTACGCCTTAAAGGGTAAAAAAAATATGGGATGAGCTTACGATGAAAGCACTTTTAGTTGCACGGGCAACAGACCGGCAGTGCATCAACATCTCTTCAACAGTCACCTCACTAGTGTCTTCCATGCCCATGGAAACCATGGCAAGGCTGTCACCGACGAGGACAATCTCCATTCCAGCTGTATCGGCAGCAAGAGCGCTGGGAAAGTCGTGCGCAGTCATGACTGTGATGGGTTCATTCTTTTTATACAAAGACCGAATGGTCCCCAAAGTTACCTTCTTCCTCGGTGGTCCTGTGGGGACACCCATAGGAGAATGTGAGCTCCATCTGTGCTGGTGTTGTGATGGCAGCGACAGCAAAGGTTTAAGGGCACTCGACAAGGTAGTTGGTCGCGTGCCCCGGTATAGCGATATGGCACATGACTTGAGTAATGTTGGAGGCATGTCTGACTGAGATTGGTAGGAAATTTTGAATAAAAGAATTGAGGAAAGCGTTAATCAACTGTATGGTATGCACGGGAGAAGAACTGACTCGTGGTCATTTTTGCGCAGTTCTGCGACTTTTTATTCCATAAGCATGATGGGATTTGCATGCGTAGAATTGAGTCCCCCTGCGGAATCTCTGGTGTTTTTAACAGAATGGATCCTACGAGGGTACGTACCTTTCTCCTGAACCCCCCTTTTCTGCCGCCACTGACCGCACACGCCACATCTGGACCCCAGACCCTGAAACGTAGGTACATTGTACCTGACCTCGGCGACCTTGAGACCATTAAATTTCCCCACAGCTTCTATTAGATCGCACGGAAGCCTCTACATGCAAGATCATGCTTCTCAATATGCAGGGCAACACAGCTCCATCGGTGGAGTCGACCTGCCTACAGTCTCTGCAAGTTCTGTTTGAAGCGTCTTGTCGTCGGGCTACGGGTTTATTCGATCAATCTGCACGAAAGCCTCTCTCTTGTGCGACCTCGACGAATCCTATGTGCCCTCTCCTGCTAGATGGGCCCGAACCTGGTCACTCAGCATCCCGACGAGCATCCGACGAGCAGCCCGTTGTCGTATCGGGTTGTGACTCCTGTTTCTAATCATATCAAGCACCTCATTAAATTTGAATATCACTAGAACGTAGGCCGTCATTCCAAGAAAATCATATCCTCCTTCGCGTCGGGGAGTTGGGACGCTTCCCCGTGCATAAGGCCATGAACATAGCACTCTCCTACCAGTCGACTTCGGCCTCCGCTACCAGCCCCTGGTTTAACGACAAAAGGGACCAAGCCCCCTTGGAATATCACGACAGCATCCCCCACGGTGATATCAGCTGGTGCCAGTCCTACATACCCATTTGCTGTGATGAAAAACTTGGCGAGGGAGAGACGCAGCGAAAAGGCGGAGACAGTGCGCCAGTATTTCCAAAGGTTCACCCTGACTGGGGCAGGCTGGCGAAGGAAGTCGAGTAATGCCTGAATCGAGCTAAACTTTGACAGCGTTTGAGCCCATTCAAAGTCTTCTGACCCGTCACCGGCGTCAGTTTGGAGCTTTATGTCGCTCGCTTTTTCCAAATACGGGTGGCAAGCGTTTCCGATAGGAAGCATCAGCTTTACCTGCTCCATCGTCTCGCCTGTGGGGTAGGAGACCATGGCATCCAGAAAGGTGTACATGGAGTTGACGAAGGTCCACACATCACTGTCCTTTAAAGTGACGTCGTTGACAGCTGAGACGGAATCGACAATAGTACCGTTGATAGTGAGTATCTTTCCCGAAACGAACGCATAGGCGCTCGAGTCTCCGCTAGCACGAAAGTACCCCAGTCTCGAGTTCCATGTCGAGATTGTGCGGAACTGGCGTCCTCGAGTCCAGGCGGGTATCCAAGAAGAGAACTCATACGCCTTCGTACCTCCCGCTTGATGTAGCAGGTCAATAACATTGCCTTGAGCAACAAACACACCAGCGTAACGACGAACAACTGTCTCGAGAGACGAGTAGTCCGGGTTAAGGTCATCGTTCTCGGCATCTGTCGCCAAGCCTAGGAGACCGAACATCTTGTCTAATTCCAAAGTTGCCTTGGTGTGTGCGAACAGTTCGAAAAGTGTCAACAGCTTATGCTTGCGTCTGACCGGGCCGTCCGAGTAAAGTTTTCTTGTCTGACCGAGCGCAACTGCGGGGGCAGTTGTTTGGAGGATCGCGTCTGGTTGAATTTCACTCCTCTCAACCCAGACTTGGGCCTCTCTGAGGCATATCTCTAATGCCTCAAACAGGTATTGCCAGCGAGCCGTGCACCTGCCACACACCATGATCACGTCGGGTGCGAGTATGATCTCTTGCATGATCCAGACGCGCTCGAACCAGTCCCGGCCGAAGAGGGCATCGATAGCCTCCCAGACGGTGCTGTTGGGAGGGGGTATCTTGTGCCCAGCCCAGTAAAGGGGTATTGATGGCAGGTCCACCGGCCATTCTCGGTCCTTATATGCCTGCATTCTAATCTGTAGAAGAGTGTCTATGGCAATGCTGCTATCGTCCTCTTCGGGCCCAAGCCAGCCGTAAACGAATTTGGCTGACTGGAAAATGTCGCGCATCAGCCGTATTTGAGAGACTTTCTCATATTCATTATCTTGATCAATACAGATAGCATCTACCCAGACATAGATAGGTTTGTCATAACCTCGTATGGACCTCAGTGCCATGTCAAGCGACTCGGTGATGCTCAGTATCCCCTGGGGTGTATGTAGCTTATAGAGTTTCATACTAGCGCCCCATGTGTATGAAAGCGCGCGATAGACTGGCTTGTTCGTCATGGAATGAATGGATATTTTCCCTCGTAGTGGATCTGTCCAGTCTCCAGGCAGAAGCTCCAGAAGTCGTATAGATTTGAAGACGGTTAGGGGCTCATGGAATCTCCGCATCCCGGAAGAGATCTCGTTACTCGTCACGGGGCAGAGAGATACACATGGAGGGATAGAACTGAATCTAGCCAGCGAATGAGACTCTATCACGATGTCCAAGTGTCCTTCCATATAAAGTGCCCAGGGATTGACAAACAGAGCGATGGTGGGACTGCTGTGAATATTGGACACGAATGCCAAAACAGCGATCGATCTTGGACGTGGTGAATTTGTGCTTTCGGAATAGCATTTTCTAGCCTACCATGATCAGAATTATCGCAAATGACCAAAGACAACCCTCTCTGATTCCGACCGACCTTGAACGGGGCGATTACAGGAGTTGGAAACGGAGTCATATCCATCGTGTATGGTGACGGATAATTAAAGGGGAAGGGCTTCAAAGTTGGGACAACGTACGATTTCAAGCTGATGGGGATGTAAGGCAAAAGTACTGTCTTCTAGCCCATCATTGACTGTGATGACTTCCATATAGAATGTCCGATCGGCTGCCCATCGCGTGGACCCACGATACCCGTTTCGAGTCAAAAGCTTGGTGAAGGCACCTGTTCTATCCCAGATGGTGAATGTAGATGACATGGAGTCTTCCTTGAATCTGTACGGCCGCAAACCTGCCTTCGTGCGTAAAGTGCTGGTCCAATCTGTTTCCGGTCGATAAGTTGCTTGCATGTGCTGCTCCAACAGTTGTGAAATCTGCACACATTAGAAACGACTATGTGTATATCAATGGTTTAGAAGTTACATGCCTGAAGTTCTCCGAGGAATGCTAGTTCTGGATCTTGCGCATTCATCGCAGGAACCTGCATTCGAAACTTCGGTTTTCCTTGTTTTGGTACCGCGACGACGGCAGGAAAGAAGAGGCTGGTCCGGGAATGTCGTTCTTCCTCACTCATCAATCCACTAGTAAAATAAGCGACTTCATGCTTGTCATTCGTTCTGTTAGAGCCGCCGAGTATTTGGTCAATGTTGGACTGTGGGAGAAACACTGATACATCCTGCTTTTCCAAGTTGCATATCTTTGAGAGGAAAGGTTTCAGCTGTGCAGCCGAATTGCGCTCCCATCGCCGAGATGTGACGTTCTTGATGGACCTTGCTTGCTCCAGGTCGTCTAGGAATGACTGCAGGGCTTTCCCTTCATCTGAACTCAGGATAGGCTCGGTTGCGTGGAACAGGTATCCTTTGCTGATAGGCTTTTCCGCATCTGTTGACAGTTCAGTGACATAAACACGGTTGTCTTCGAAAAGATCTCAGAATACTCTGTTCAGAACTTACCGCCATCAGATTCAGCATTCCCACATGGTATGCCGTGCCGCGAAAATGCTTCTTCTATCCTACGCAAGTCGGATTCCACGAGCAGATATTGTAACAACATCATTCTTCGAGGATCTCGTATTCCACAGAGATCTGCAATTTACTCGACGAGTTCAATCGGACAAGTTCCCGACGCGGCATAGTCTCGCGTGATGTAAATTACCAAGGACCGGCCGCTGGCGTCAATCTTCGCTGATCCAGAGTCAGCCCTTCCGGGCATGAGCTCTCCGTTGGGAAGCTTTATCGACCACTCGACAGTAATCTGATCGGTTGCGTATACCACGGTAGATTTAAGTTGGTTTATAAGCGTATTCTGTCCTGCGCTGGCAGGAAGAAGCCTTTTTCCAACATTAGGACTATATACCTAGGTATGGTTGAGTGATGATTGAGAGAAGTTCCTTACCGTGCAATAAACGGTGCTTTTGATCTCATGATGTTAGTAGCTTTTTGATCACAATTGACCGGCGAGTAGGTCTGTATAGCACCGGAAGCAATGTTCGAAAGCAGCCGGTTGCCAAGATTCAGGCATCTGATCAGGTGCTTCATCCGGGGTATATCAGCAGTATCTATCGCAAGTATCGGAACAACTCCGCGAAAGCAGTTTCGGAGATGGACTCGGTCAGCAATGAACCATACGTCGGCCTCTTGAGCGGCCTGTAACTGGTCGAACTCCATGTATGGGGTCGACTCTCTTGTACCTAAAACGGGAAAGATCGGTCTGCTCAGAAGCCGACTCTTCAACCTGGCCCGATTATCAATGAAATTTTCATTCATGGACATATGCTGGGAAAATGCGATGAACAGCTTGGAAATGTACTTGAGCCCATCCAAGTGGGTAACCTTCAGAGCTTCTTCTGCAATGCATGACTGATCAGCATCTTGGAGTCCCAGGGTCGTGCAGAAGAACTCGCCGAGTTCGGGGTAGACATTTGACAGAAATGGCGTCTTCCTCAGAGATTCTATACTACTCCACCGGCAATCTTCCAGACGAAACCAACCGCGCAACGAGCAATTTAGAGTTGGGGGCACGTATATAAGTGGCTTCGTCACAAATGAAGATCTAAGAGCGCATCAGTTGACACAGGAATTTTTGAATTAAGACATGGTTTCATTGCGTGACTGGTCTCTTACCGGATCGCTTCGCGTTCTCTGCCTGCAAGTAAGTGAAGTTGACGGTACTGGCTTTTGATGCGGTTCATCGACGGTTCTAGCTCGCCTTGAAGTGCCTGCAATCGCTGGATGTGCGTTTCCGCCAGAGCGCCTGTAAGGTCCATGGCAGTGCTTGATCCGACCAGCACTCCTAGATGGCGTAGAAACTCCCACTCTTCATTCTCTGGGTCAGGGATGTCTATGAATTTAATCGAAAAAGACCGGTCTTCGAGGAATTTCGGGATAGGCAGTGCCGTGTTCGATATCTTGGCGTGATCTCCATCAACACAACCAACCTCTAGAGAGGATAGCTTGTGTAGGAAGTTTCTCCTAGATCTTTGCCAGAGGTCATTGTGCATTTCATTTGATCTGTCTGGAGCTATCCAACGGCGGTACTCCATCCAGTGGGATCTGAGTAGGAGAAGAACATCCGACACAGGGAAAGATGCAAGGATGAATTCAAATTCGGCCGATACTCGAAAGGAATAATTTCCCAACACGTTCGATATTATACGAGGAATAGCGCTGAAGTGGAAGTTGTTCACAAGCCATTCCGACAACTTGTCAATATCATCCTGGCCGCAGTCCAAATAGTCTGGATGGATGAAGGGGAACTGTTCTTTCATGGATCCAAGATACCTCGTGGCTGAATGTGGCTGATTCGAATCAACATATAATTGTGATCCATGTCGGCAGGTACTATTGCTTGTGGCGAACCAAAGGTCACGCTTCTCCGGATTAGACCAACCAGCACGATACATGAAACCCACCTGCAAGAGGAGGTCGTCTTTTCGAAGCTCAGAAGGCTTCAATCTCGGATTAACATGCATCTTACTGATCTCATCACACACTCTCTCAGCCGACACTGTTACTATGCCCATCAGGTTAAACAGGTGTCGCCAATGCTCGTCTGCACATAGCGTCGGATCGACTTCGACGAAGCGAATGCCTGGGGGGAGGACAAGATCCTCGTCGACAGGCAGAATGACCTCACCTCTGCTAGCTTCGTAGCCGGTGATCCATGTCCCACTTCTGAGGCGCACGATGGGCAAGTCAAAGATTGCCGGTTTGCACTCTGGATTTGTCGAGAGAATCCCTATCAAACCTCTGGCCAGACGGGACTGCCACTCAGTTGATTGGTTCGATACATGTACCGGAACAGCTGTAATCAAAGCAGACAAATGTTCCACAAAGTCCTGCGCTCTCATCTTTCGTACGCCAAGTCTGCGGATAACTGGCCAGTCCGTTGATGTGTACTGATTCGAAAGGCACCGTACGTTTAGAGTATCATGCACTAGGAGTGGATTTCCCTGACCATCCTGGAAAGCAAGAGGGACTGACAGTAAATATCTAGGGGATACGAAGTCTTCCGAGTGAGCCAAAAGGATCCGCTCGCGGCAAACTTCTTGCACGCCCTGTTCTGCAAAGATCTGAAAGCAGTCCTTGGTTGGTGGGCGGATGGGAAAGTACCGCAGCCACGAGAACTTTGGAAAAGTTTCATTGAACGTGTGGATAGCTTGTGATAGGGCTGTACCCATATGCTCACAGAGCTAAATTCCAAGCTGAGGCCTGGTCAATATCTTCTCGACTCGCTGTTAGAACGAAATCCGCGTTCAAAAGAAACTGCGTCGCATCAGCACACCATAAATATAGTAATAAAATGACTGCTAGTTTACCTTGAAGCCATAATCTCTCACAGGAAGGGTCGAGTACACAAGTTGAGCCGATGGAACTTCCTCGGCATGAACTTCATCAACCGGAAATGCCAACGTGATGTCAGCGTGCCGGGCTTTTGGTCGCTGGTCGTCATGAGGGAGACCTTTGGCGATATAGTTTATAACATAATACAAATGCGCCTGGTCGCCATATTTTAGCGTCACACTGCGCAGAATTCCACTGCCGCTTGGAAGCTCATCTCTGCGAGAGATAGTGTTGTGCCAAACGCCACCACCTATGCCGTTGATCGTCAGGTCGATACGCCTGAGTCTTCGGAGAAAAAGAAGCATGCGGGAGTCTAAGGTCCGAATCTCTTTCAGTACAGGTTGTACGTCAAAGTCCTGGGGTATTTCGAGAATAAACGATGTCCCACTGAACACCCCAGGTCTCGATCCCTCACACCATGATGGAGCGATCATCCCCAGTTTCTGGCTTCGGTCAAACTTGAATGAGTAATAGCCAGAACGGACCCGGACGACATCGGCAACCTTGAATACAGATTTGAAACCGATACCCTTTTCGCCGGTATAGTGTTCAGTGGTGGTGGAACCCTGCTTGGTGCTCGATCCGATGCGACATAGGGACTCGACGTTCTTTTTCGAGAAACCAAGCTCATTACAAGATACCTCGAGTCGGTGATCTTGATAATTAATACTCAGCGTAGGTAAAACATCTCCGTACTTGTTATCATCCGCATTTTGAATGAGCTCAAGCAAGAAATGTACTGGTCGCTGGTATAGCTGGTCGGAAAGCCTAGCGAATTAGTTGTGGAGTTAGCCATGTTATTGCTTTCTTCATTTCTGGCGTACCCTAGAACGCCTCAAGAACGAGATGAGCTCACAATTGAAGAGCGTTCTCTAAATCCGACACATCTGTCTCATATCCGTTCAAGCCTTTCTGAGACCGGATTTGCTGGATATGCTCCCGAGCCTCGTCAGCCGAATTGGGAAAGCCCGCCATCTCATTCGCGCATGAGCCAAGGAATCAAACAATAAACCTACGGCCCTCAGCTTACGTGAAATGTTGCGATACCGTTTTCAATCTTCTCATTGTGGTAGAAGACAAGAGGATCAAAGTTTTCTGGCAACACTGATGGGGATGGCCGTCATCTGATGTATTGATTGAGGCAAGGCTCTGAGGCTGAGCGCCCACCCAGCTACCTAAGCGCACATTGCACTTGTGAGCATATGGATTGGATGACAGTGCAGATAAGAGATGTTCATCATTTATACTGTATCAGGTGAGCACTTAGTTCGAAATCGTCATTCGTCGGACGCTCATAGGTGGGGCAGAGTCTGTGGTTGGCGAAAAGGATGATACAAATCAGTTGCGGATGCAGGGCAATCAGAGTAAGGCTGGAAAACTTGGCCCGTAATGCTGCTAAGGAGGCTCGAATTTGGGCGATCGAGATCTGATCGTTGGGACCTGCGCTAGACTACTGTCAATACAGTTTGGACATAATGATAACCAACAAAACGATGCTGGTTCCAAGGTAATAATAGGAATCGTGCTAGAGCGCTCATGCATCTATGATTCTGCTCTGCAACTGCAACTCCGTTGTCTGAACCCCGCCGCCTACTCCAAACTCTCACACCGCGCATGGCTATACATGCAATACTCTATGCAGCTGCAAGCTGTCATGTGATTACGAGAGGGAAATATCAAGGAACGGTGTGTAAAATTGGTCCGATTTTCAGAAATGCGAATCAAAGGCTAGGCAATGCAGCTCATGGAGTTTGGCTATCGAGGACGCGGGTTCTGGATGCGAGCCTTCCCAGATCATCATTTGTGATTTGCTTGGAGGCTGGAGATATACGTCATTTATCAGCCGAAAAGAAACAAGCACTTCTACGCATTTTGAGCCAGGACCGTTACGTGTCTACTCAGGCGGTCGCCGTCCTTGCAGAACGGTATTTCGTCAGATCTTCGGAATGGCCAACCGACAACGGTGATGGCCTGCTGGAAGGCCGAAGCTTATAACTGGAAGTGGGTACTCCGGACGCCGAAGCCGACCTGTGATACACCCCAGGTTCTATGCAGCCTTATCAGCTGGGTGAGCACTGGTGAGCACTTCTCCAGGATGCATTGATGTTAAAAGCTCGAGGGCATGATGCAGCCCCCTTTTGGTTACCTCATGTTCCCAACGCACTTCCCAAGCTCATCTACCCACCATGGCAACCTCAAACAACATCATCTCGCTACGGCGCCATGATCTTGACAATCTTCGCACTTTCCTGACAAGCCTGGTCACAGTGCACCATACATCAATCACTTACAGCGGGACTGGAGCATGGCCATTCAAGTCTGCGATTTTCGCAGACAAATCAGCGTTGATACTAGGCTTCAACATGTTCAATCAATCGTTCTTCATGGGCCTTTTCTTCTGGATCTCAGGCCGCGTCTCAGCGCAGTCCCTTGAAAAGTCGCCTCACATAGGGGGCTTCATTCGAATTAAGATTATGAGACTTGGAGTGCCCACCCTACTGTACACACTGGTTGTGACGCCACTGGTGCGTTTCATGGTACTGTCGTCATGGGATGCCGACTATGTACGAACTTTTCTGCAACACTACTACACAACGCTGAGAAGCGTGAGAGGACCTATCTGGTATACAGCCACCCTGCTATCGTTTGACATCATCGCAGCGTGTATCAGGAAGGCCTCTGGCTCGACGGAGAAGAAAGCGGTCAACTCAAATCGTGGGATCATATATGAGCAGCTGAAACGATATGGATGGCTCGCAGTGGCAGTCTGCAGTTTCTTATCCAAGGCTTATTTTCCCTTCGGTACGATGCTTCCTATCATCGGCATACAACCAACATATGCGTTTCAGTACATATATGCATATACACTCGGGTATTTGTCGCAGAGCTATGGTGATCAAACTATGAAAGGTGCTTTCGATCCATCGCCTACCCCAGTCAAAGTCAGGGGTACAAAAGACGAGAAGATTCATGAGGTGCAGACCTCAAGTGGCTTATCTTTGCCGATTGCCGTTGTAATTTCGCTATTATCCATCAACCTCATCTTCCTCCCCCGATACCTGGACTCGGTCGATTGGCTAAGGGAAACTATGGCCCAGTTATTCGGCGGCTGGACCATGCCATCTCTTCTCTACGTCTTCTGGAACGAGTTTTCCTTTCATCTCGTCGGGCCCGCGCTCATGTCCTACTTTCAGCAGTGGTACAACAAGCCGACGATCTTGTCGACGTGGAATGCAAGATACTCGTACGCTGCTTTTCTAGTGCACGAACCACTCAGCGTCGTCATGGAGATCCTGGTGGAAAAGGCATTGCTCCCAGTTCTTGCGACGGACTTCTGGATGAAGAGTCAGATATGGCAGAATATTGGGCCAGCGGTCATGACGGTCAGCGTGGGGTTGACTAGTGCTTGGGCTTCATCGTTCGCTGGCAAGAAGCTGTTGGAATGGATTCCATCATTGAAGAAGATTATATAGCTACCGGCCAATGTCGATAAATAGGAAACAACAGCCTCCGTAAACTCGCAGTCTTGTGCCAATCCCCGTGGAGGCGAGCTATTCACCTCGCAATCGCATGCTTAGAAAAACATCGTTCTCGTATCCTAGATTGCGATAGCGCCATCATTTGGGTATGAAGTTGCCTGCTCATGAATTATGAACATGTTGAGTGTAAGTAATGGTCGCAGTGGAGGGCATTGGTAGCCTGCGAGGTCAGGGAGCACACTATCTGTCTGCTCGCGACAAGCTGGGAAACCGGAGCTCCGCAGCAAGCTTTGCTCCGTGTTGCTCCGTGTTGCTCCGCCTCCTCCCTCCTTCGCCGTTGGCCGTGAGGATTTCGAGGAGTGTTGGAGATAATCATTACTCCTCTGAGTATGAAAAGGCGTGAGGACCCGCAACGGAGATAAGAGGCCGCACTAACTCGTATCAGGTAGTCTGTTATACCCGGTAGCTTGTGCAAAGTCCGTATAAACCACACGGAGATGTCCTTCGATGGCGTGTCGTCACGGCCAAGTCTATTGTCGCCGTGCACGAACGGATGCCCATGCAAGTCCTCATGCGGTGTAGGGATTATTCAGCCGGAGGTATTACTTCATCCTCTCATCCTAGCGACGGACTTCGTGAGTTTGCAGCCGAGGACCATTGCTATCTCACCCGGTCAGCTAACAGGAGGCTATACGCTATACGATATACGGCCGAGATATCTTGATCGGTTCTATCGTCACTCTACCTGGCGGGATATAAGTATTAGTATTAGTTCATGCTTCGCTTTCGTTACCTCTCTTCTTCATCTCATACAAGAAAATAACGCCAATCATCAATCAGCATTGCTATTGCATAGATTCAGTACAGAACGATCCGATCTTTCGACCTTCAAGAGCATTCTTCAAAGCATATCTAACTTTTCAACATGTCGCATGTCAAAAACGTTGCCATAGTCGGGGTAAGCCAACAATACAAGACACGAGGGTACCTTACCTCATTGCTAACATGCACAACCAGGTGGCCGGTACCGTAGGCAAGTTCGTCGTAGAAGCACTCGTCAGGGCCGGCAAGCATAACGTCACGGCTATTACCCGTGCCAATAGCAATGCGGCCATCCCTGATGGGGTCAAGGTCGCCACAGTTGATTACGACGAGAATTCATCCCTGGTCGAGGCCCTGAAGGGCCAGGAAGTTCTCATCATCACCATGAACGCATTAGCCCCGCAGGAGACCAACTTCAAGCTGATTGACGCTGCGGCCGAGGCCGGTGTCGCCTGGATCATCCCAAACAATTGGGGAACTGACGGGACCAACGAGCAACTCGGCAAGGACATATTTCTCGGTCCCGCAAACACCGCTGTGCGTGATTACATAGAGAAGGTGGGCAAAAGCTCGTGGGTCGCCATCGCGTCCAACTTTTGGTACGAGTACAGCCTCGGCGGCTCGGCCAATCGGTATGGCTTCGACTTCAAGAACAAGTCGGTCGTCTTCTTCGATGACGGCACCCAGCCCATCAACACCACCACCTGGCCGCAGTCCGGCCTCGCCGTCGCGCGCCTACTCGCACTGCCTGTTCATCCTGAAGGGGCCGACGACAAGAGCCTGACGCTCTCCAGCTTCAAGAACAAGTTCGTCTACGTCTCATCCTTCTATATCAGCCAGAAGGACATGTTCGAGTCCGTCCTCCGCGTGACGGGCGATAAGGCCGAGGACTGGACCATCAGCTATGAGAACAGCAGGGAGCGGTACCAGAACGGTGTGAAGGCGTTTCAGTCGGGCGATATGCCGGGGTTCGCGAGGGCCATGTACTCGCGCATATTCTATCCCGACGGGTCTGGTTCCTATGAGAAGACCAAGGGACTCCACAATGAGTTGCTTGGGCTGCCGAAGGAGGGCCTTGATGAGTTCACCAAGATTGGTATCGAGCGTCAAGATTTGGTGTACTAGGCTTGGCGGGGAGGAAGCAGTGAGAGGTGGAGGAACAGGAAGTTCGATGAGTAGAAATGATTAGAAGTTCTTGAGATCGCTCTTGCCGTTCCATTGCCTCCCTGGAAGTGTTTTTCGCTCTAAATACGCCTCGCTCTAAATACGCCTCGCTCAGAATAGCTTGCATATTCTGGTGTTTAAACTTCAGATCCAACAGTCACCGAGGTGGTACGTTCATTAAGCAGATGCAGGAACAGATGAGGTGTGACAATTACAAATAAGCTATTCCACTTAGCATCTGCCAACTAGCGAATAGTGCTAGATTGCCGAAGATCCGTACATTTAGTGAAGCATGTCCACTGTTCTGCAACCACAACGTCAAGGGCCGTGGCGCCGGGCCAGTGTGGTTAGGTGAGACAAGACATCGGCCTCGACCCTGGTAGCGGGTGACCTTAATAATGGCCCCATGCGGCACCCTACATAGCGTAGCAGATGGCCTTAACCACTGCCTCGGCAGAGTTTCGATCGGTCCTCCTCTCGACCCTAGCTTAGCTGCGGGTAGTCGGGCAGCCCGTCGTCCTGTGCGATTCTCTGAAGGACTTGCTACCATGATTGACCATCCATGGCAGTTGATTTCCAGCGTTATTTGCTACCATCACGATTGTACTCATTCATCCTCGCCGGCTGGGGACGCTATCAATATCTCCCGCGTTTAGTTTAGCGTGTTTGCCCTTTTCTGTTTCTTGAGGACTGGGAATAAGATAGGTCGCTCAACTGTGCTGCTTCAGAAGCGATGAGACACGAGTCCGCGCCTCAAGTGCCACGACTATTCTCGTGCCCAACTGTGGCCTCGTTACGGGACCGAAATCGGCTCCGTAGGTGTTGAGTGTGTTTACCGGTGATTACCACCTCGATTGTCTTATGCCTCGATCATTATCAGGGAAGGCCGTCCGCTGTTATGTAATAGCCTCTAATCGGTTGTCTCACTTACTGGTGAGACTCATGACACAAATGTCAAAAGAGCAAAGCTTGAAATACATTCATTGCTGTGCCATGTAGCCGCGCATTCCAAAATACTCTGGAGGCCACGTCTTGTGGCGTTTACATATTCAGGGATGAAAGTGGTCTGTCAATTTGAGAAAGTGATGACGAACAAGGTTCTGCATCTTGGTCATTCGTCAACAAGACGAAGCTAACAGATCTGCCAGATAGTGTTCGTATTTTTGTATGTGACAGTGAGACGATAGCGGTCTAGTAATGTAACAAGCATAGACGACGTCAAGGGCATCTCCACTGGTAACGCGTTGGGACCAATTTGAAGTGTGCGTTCTCAGCTCTCTGGAAACAGTCAATCCATGTCAACGTCAATTTGATCGATTTCGAGGACAACTTTACCAGACTACCCAGGTTGCATGCAAAGTGAGCGGCTAGCCGAAGGACTTGCTGCTACTAAGTGGAAGAAGCAAGCCGGCCAAACCCAGCGGCTCCATGACCCGTTCTCCCTATTGCTCATAGCCTGGCAAACCTGGGTTCGATTTTGACACTACCTATCGTGTCTCTCGCACCATTGGTGCGGGAGCTTGGGACGACCGCTTCCACTGGCTACCCGGTAGTCACTTCCCCAAGCCTCAATGCACTAGGAGCGGGCCCAGGCTTGGGAGAGTGAGTTACTAGACTGCCGCTATGCACTCGACATTACGTTAGGACCACCCACATCATAGACCAAGAAGGACCCGGGAGTACGGCTCGCAATATGACTCGCTATCTGATGTCTTACCACAAGGCACGGTGAGATAAGTACAGTGACTACATGTACATGTAGTGAGGAACCGGCGAGGTCCGCACTTTATCATCCTGCGCGTTGGGGCCGACGCTTAATCGTTGGCGGCGGACGGGGAAGCCCCTAGCGTCTACTAGTCTGCCATGTTGGATGCGTGCCTGGGCGGTTCCTGGCCACGTACCACGGCTCTTGATTGTACTTATTACTGCTGCGCCGGGCCACAATCGAACCCTCATCCCAACTCCTTACTTTTTGACCACGAGCGATATCTATTACTGCAATATAATATTCTCTTGCATTCATTTCACCACTCGCCTCCGGGCGCTTTCGACGACAATGTCGTCTTTTCTAGACGTTCGGGATATCAACAATACCGCAGCGGGCCATGGTTCATCGACCGAGGAGAAATACGAGGTTCCGCTGGTAGGGACTATTCTCAGCATTGTTGTAGCCATTATCTCGCTCACCCTGTTGTCAGCATTTTTTGGTTGGTCGCTGCCGTCACTGAAGCTTACGAATGGCCCGGCTAATAGACCGCAGCAATACGAGTTACGGCAGTTACGGCATGGAACAGGCTACCTCTAGTCAGCTGGGGTATGTTCGACGGACTATTGCATCTTGGCAAATAACTAACGTCCGCGCAGTGATCCTGGCGATATACATTAATTCGTGGATCTTTGTCTCTATCGCTACTATCCTACGATGGGGTCCTGGGATTAACGAGATATGGGCAATGTGCTCCGCCGCTATCTTTCTATGTCTGAGCTGCTACTTTTCGACTAAAGTGAGTCCAGACGATGGAATATTTCAGCCAATATTGACATTCTAACCTGCTCCTTTAGATTGTATGTCCATCTCACATCTTGTCATGGACTTGATTTAACACTATCTAGTTAATCTATTTCTTCCTGGTGGAAAAAGCTGTAAGTGTTCCTCGTTCTATCTTACAGTGCTTCATGTGGAACTAAGGCGACATAGTTTGTGGTATGGGGTGGACCGAAAAAGAGACTTGAATCAAAACTGTATATCTTCAATACCTTTGTTATACTTGGTACGTCCTTATTCTGTCATCACAGGATACACTGAATCCTTATTGTCTGCTATCGCTGTGTCAATGAGAACTGTCATTCTTGGATCACCATCTAGATACGTCCTTCGAAAAGACTCATACCATTTTATCCTTTACGTATCAATAAGGATTAGGTTCACTGACCAATTGTAGCTGTATTCGGTGGTATAGGAATTTGTTTTTTCATCTTCCGAATTACTAAACTTGATAACGGCAAATGTATCATCGGAATAAAACGCAGCGTCCTAATCTCGTTACTTGTGTTCGATTCTGGTGTTAATGTGTGTAATGGGCCATCTTAACACCATATACTGAAGGATTCTCTGACATTGGTCTAGCTATACCTTACTGTGTTGTTTCTGATCCCGCTTCGAAACTCCTATTCTTTCAACATGGACAAGACGTCTGGAAACCCCAAACTTCGCGACTTGGTGATTCGAACATTCATTGGTGCAGTCACGTCCAGTGTCACCAGCCTATTGTATGTACTCCTATACTGTGCGCTAGCGGCTATTCGCTGACACTCTCAGAAATATAGCAGTTATGTTGGCACTCAATGACGAGACTGGATGGGTATGCTTGATTAGCTGCAACTTGGATCGTGAGTACTTCCTCTACATTTGCGTCACGCTGAAGAGCGGATCTGACTGGCGATTTCTGTGAACAGTCTTGTTCGACGCCATCATCGTCCAGTACGCCACCTCTCGCGACAACAAAGGCACTCAGACCACCAGCCCCCAGAAAAGCCTATCGGTCTCAGTCGAGAAATCAATAGCCGTGTTCCGCAGCGAGAACCGAAGTGCCAACGAAGGAGGCTCGAAATGGGGCGCTACTATAGACCTGGAGGAAGAAGAGATCGGCATGTCGAGGTTAGGGGCCGCACCCGCTGGGAGCTCCATGGCAATAGAAAGCTTCAGACCAGATTTCGCCTGCGACAGAAGCGCGGAATCGAAGGATGAATTGGAGCTTGGAAACAGAACGGACGTGGTAGTGACCGCGAAGAATCTTAGTTGAAGCTGGCCGTGTAAGATAGACGAGTGGAGAGGAAAGAAATCATTTTTATTGTAATGTGTGTGTATTCATCTATCCTACCGTACTACAGATAGGCCTCATTCTTGTCCTCAATCGCCGTATGGGAAAACCCCTGAAGGAAATCATTTACCCTGTTCATATCGCATGATCTACTTCAGTTAGACGTGATTTCGTGTACTTGGGAACTCCGTACGGCTTATGATGGCTTATGTTTGTCCATATTCGCCGTGAACGAATATATGGCCTCAGTGTTTCTTTCAGACAAAGGCTAAAAGTCCAGCATAGTGACCTTCAAACTTGTTCGAGAGGAACCAGAACTTTCCCTCGCACAAACCATCGAGAGCAGATAGCATCTAGCGCTGATTCAACGCTGCCATCCGAGACATTCTAGTTGTCAATAGCTGGACTACCTTTGGGCTGTATTGAATCTCGTGGCCTCCGGGAAGAGTCGTGAGCCAACCATCAATGTCTTCGCCCACTACATCCTTCTGCTTGCACTGGTTTATGACAGAGGTGGACTGGGTCTTGGCGCCCGCGCAGTTGACCACGCAAGCCGTGTCGAGGATCTTCTGCAGGGCACCGTCCTTCCAGCCGAACATGTAATCGGCGTGGTTCGCGTAGCCGGTCGCGTCGCCGAACGACCACACGAACGGCTGGCTGTCGTCCTCGGGCCAGCCTGCATTGTTGTTGAACTTCGACGTATCCCAGACGACCTCGAAGAGTATCTGAGCGGTACGGATGAGGTGCATTGCCGGGCACGGACCGCCGCTCTCGAATGTCTCACTCTCAGGATAGACCATGTGCGCCATATTGTCTGGCGAGTCGAGGTTCACGCCGTCCCAGCATGTCGGGAACCGCGCGTTGACCCTGACACCGGCGGAGCAGGGGCGCGTTGGGAAGGTGAGAGTCTCCGGTGTACGTGTGGCGTCGCTGTCCATCCATGTGTAGATCAGCTGCCGGAAGCGGAGGAATTCTTCCGTGGTGCGAGCGTTGACGTCGCCGATGAATATGCGGAAGTCCTGCTAATGTTAGCCCAAGTGTGCTTTCTCGCTTCTCGAATATCCGCTGACTTACGGGCTGGAACGCCTTGACTTTGGACTTCTGCGTCGTGTCATAGAGTGCGTCTTGCATGTAACACAACATTGTCTCTGGACGTATACCAATACCTTCTTACATCCTTCCGATTTAGTGCTTTGGACATCGATTGATCATTAGGTACGGTCCCAGTGCCGGTAGGGGTATAAAACAAACTCGTGGGCGTTACTGCATGGGTAGGGGAGCATTCCAACCGTCCTGCCCGCCATCCCGATCTATGCGAGACCGTTCGAGGAGATCTGGCAAAAGAGTGGAGATATATATACCTTTTGGCTTGGATATGGCGAAAGGCATTGAGTATAAACATTCGCGACCAGCCCGCCACACTAGTCAATAAGTTTCCCTCTTATCAAAACGCCTGGGCTGCTAAGCTCCGTGTTTCCTGGGGTCAAACCACGAATACAACTGGACATTCTATCGTGAAACAGGCGCACAAGCAAGAGAAACCTTAGTTCGCAGCCTTATCACCGGAAGTTGGGAATTAAGTCCATCGTCTATCATCCGATCGCCCATCTCAATAGAGGAAAGTCAACCCCGTTTTGAAATTCAAACCCATCAAGGATAGCGAGGTATTCATCTAGGATTTCCAGTTAGCCAGCAGTCTATCCACGGCGACTGGCTTGATTTGATTTGATACAGGCAGCCTCGGAATACAATAGGTACTTACTCGCGACTTCCCATACCTTGCTCATCTTTCGCAGTGCTTCTACGATCTCCTATAGGACCCAACAAGTCCTGTTTTCCACTCTCGCGGTAGTACCACAGGTAGTTGAAAGCGGCTTCTTAGAGACATTGCGCCACCAATGGGCGCATGACCCTTGCACTTCCGTTTTCAAGCACTCATGTCACTTGCCGGGCGAGGATGGGCGACCTCTCTACAGCATAGAAGAATTCCAGCTAAAGCAATGGTCTGCATCTCGAGCTGTTCCGGCGTTCCTATCCCGTCATTGTGCTCGTCTCCGCTCTCGGCACATGAATGGTGACTGTATAGAGACAAGCTTGCGCTGTGGCATATTGCTACGGCTGGGAAGAAGGTAAGGCCCCTGGTTCCAGCAAAGCCAAACTCGTGGTTAAGAGGGAGAGTGAAAGACGAGACGAGGTGGTGGGAACTCATGGCCTCGCGGTACCATTCATTCATATTGGCTGGCTTGGTGGCCGGGCTGATGTGCTGGAGAATGTGGGGAAGTAGGTGCGTTGCTTGACATGTGCGAGCGAAAGGAGGTGCGAAGAGTGACCGCTAGCGCTCACTACAAGGGGAAGACGAAACGGATGGCTCCTAAATGCGCTCTATCCAATCCAGCCCAAAGAAACATGTACATCTCCGTCGATCGGAACGAGTAAAGACATACCCCAGAGTCCCATCTAGTTTCGTCCATGGAAGTAGGTCATCGGGCCTCGCGTCTGGAGAAGCAAACGAACGCCCATCGATACCGATATTTACACATCTATTACGTTTTATTAGCTCCAGGGTGGCTTTCAGACGAACGTTAGTCCCTCCACCTTCTAGTACCACACAGCTTCACCAGGCTCGGCGACACCCCTCGACTTCAATCCAAAGCCCTTGTTACATAGCATTAGCTTTTCATCAACGTATGCTTATTACAGGAACTTACAGGTAGAACTGAACATTCAAACAACGCCGTTTCGTTCATGGATGCCTAAAGCTTGTCATAAGCTGGCGCAGCTCCCGATCGTCATATAAGCCGCAGGAAAATGGCCTGGCTAAGCTCATACATCCCAACGAGCAGCAGATCTTGAAGCCCCCTTAGAGATAGAGTACCGCGTGCTTCAAGATAACCATGGAACTGCTTGATTGTGCTGTATCGATAACTGAGGGAGTACTCCGTCTTGCCCCGATTACTAGAGCCTAAGGTAATCAACTGCATATCAGTCATCACGAAGATCGTATCCGGCTGCTCTCTAGGAATCCCGCTGGAAAGAGCCACCATCAATCGCCTCTTGAATACTCAGTTATATCAGGCGAAGTATGGCTGAAAGAATATGGGCAAGAAGTCATACTGCACGGGAGATGCGAATAGAAGTCGTCAAAGTAAGACTCAATTGCTTGAAGGTGCTGAGTCTCATCTTCGACCAGAGAGAGGACTTCATCCGGTAAGACAGCTCGTGGAACACTGAATGTCTGCTTCCGTTGTTTAAACATATATAATTCCGGGAAGAATAAATTCATCTGATGGGAACGGGGGTCTGGGGTCTGTACGCTGCTTAGGTTATTACACGACAAATCCAATAGTACTCTCTACGTACACCGGAGCTGATGGCAACATTCCTTACACTTCGAGGTGGGACAGCTTCAACATGAGGTTCAGCATACTCGCAGAGTTTACAATTACGCTTGCATAGATCGCATATCGGTGGTCCGCGCGAGCACTTCCGTTTCTTTGCACGGCAAGCAAAGCATGAATTCCGGGCTAGTGAGACTGGCTGTTTCTTTACTGGAGTAGCGACGTCCGCCATGGTGCTGCTTTGTGGGTTATTGTTGCTGGGAACTTGGCAAGGTAGACCTTCAGAGCGGAGGTTTTCTATCTGGGCTCATTAAATACAGTGGCATTGCAGCTGCTGATGCTCTGTGTCGGAGTCACCGAATAAAACATGCATGCTGAGTGAAGGGTTCGGCGACTTTCATAGCCCCAGAGACCAAAGGACGGCTAGCGACAACGCCGTTGGGGAGCATGCTGATAATGGCATATCGCCAAGGATGTATTCGTCCATCAGGGCTCGAATGCTTTCCTCGAGCACGGTTCCAGAGAGAGAAGAAGCCATAAACTAAACATCGAATATTTACTCAACAAAGTTCTGATGTGATATCGGCGACCTTTTTTTGACTCGCGATGCCCCGTCTGGTAACTTCTGTTACAATTGATCTTCATGCGACCAAACCCGACCCGATTCTACGATTAGCAATTTATCGATACAATACATAATATTTAACCATATAGCTTAGGCAATATTCTACATGTAAAAGAGCCCGCAGAGAGTTCCACAAGTACCATGTCGAGTCAATGCCAAGCCGCCTGTCCGCTGCTTATCCCTATCGAATGAATTTTCATCTATTACACTACGAGGTGGCAACTTATGTCAGCTATAATTTCAAGAATGCAACCAAGTCAGCTGCAGATTCGAGAAAATGCAGGTTACGGAGCCTTGGACTTTATCGCCAGGCTTCAGGCGTGCCAGGGTTTGCGTAAGGCAGGTCTGACTGCTATCGACATGAGTATATAAAGCTAGAGCGGATCACCGAGACTGTTTTTGCCCATCATGCTCCTCCCACATCAGTTTTCAGTCTCCAAACGACGCATTTTTGCATAGCGCAACACTTTTTATACCTCCGAGTCGTCCGATGCCTTCATCAAACTTCTCAGCAGATTCGCTACCCGACTTGAAAGGTCGGGTCTATCTTGTAACAGGGGGCAACTCGGGATGGCGAGTCAAGCACCACCAAGTAGACTTGTATGTCAACTAAAGTATGTTCAGCGGTGAAGCTACTGTCATAGGTTTAGCTAGACATGGTGCGAAAGTATACATGGCAGCCAGATCAGAAGCCAAGGCGACAGCCTCTATAGACGGGATTCGACAGCGCTTACCTCAGGCCGATATACACTTCCTGGAGTTGGATCTGGGTAGCTTCTCCAGTGTTGTTTCCGCTGCGGCCAAAATTCGCCGGTAACTACTCTGAAAATGAGGTTGTTTATATCGTTGGTTGACTCTTTACAGTACTGAACAGGCTTTGCATGGTCTGGTCAACAACGCAGGGATCATGGGCACTCCTTTCGCTAGGACGAACGACGGCTTCGAAGAGCAATGGCAGGTATGAAATTTAATCTGATGCAATAGAACTACTGGCTGACTAGGAAAAGACGAACTACTTATCCCATTGGCTCCTGACTAACCATCTACTCCCGCTTCTGCTCAAAACAGCGAGAGCGAGTGCGCCGGGAGATGTCAGAATAGCCAATCTGTCCTCTAGTGGACACCAGCTCTTTGCGCCCAAAACCGGTATCGTGTTTAAATTCTTTCGCTGAATCATCTCTTCACTCCATACTACACTAGTATGGAGGCACCACAACCTTCAGCATTGACATCGAGAGGGTTCTTTTCATCCTTCTACTTCGCTTTCTGTTGGAAAAGGCACAAGACTACTCATCAAATCGGGTTGGCAATGTCATTAAGCTACCTGCATTCGAGGGAGAGTCCAGGAAGCTTGTAGCAAACTCGACGACGAACGCAGTCGTAGTTGGGAAGGCAGGCATGCTTCTCTGCGATATATTATTCTTGATATCCAGTATTTAGAAGCTAATTAAGTACTTGAATATCACCCTATATGGCACGAATGGCTTCCTGGATGATCTATCAATTTCATTGGTGGAGTTCCTGTCGTCTCTGACTTTCAGGGTATGAAGGTACATGTAGGTGCGAAGGACTAAACGATGAACAAGCCGCGACCGGTTGCCTAGGCATTATCTACGGTGCACAGAGGCCCCGAACAGGTCTAAAGATCAGTTGGACTCGAACCAAGCTTGACTTTTCTTCACCGCAACACAACACAATACAACAGCCCATCACCATCACAATTTGAGCCAATGCACCAGCTCTCCGAAACTGGTAGTGTCTCTCTTTGCGTTGCGTAGTATTACCTACGAGCAGCATCTATCAAGGAAACTTTTCTTCCTGACTTTGAAAAGGTATGCTGAACTCTCCGTTTCCCGTCGCCACTTCCTGCCGTCTGGGT
Source organism: Seiridium unicorne (assembly GCA_039778275.1). Lineage (NCBI taxonomy): Eukaryota > Fungi > Ascomycota > Sordariomycetes > Amphisphaeriales > Sporocadaceae > Seiridium > Seiridium unicorne. Next base: position 89,972 of record JARVKF010000010.1, on the reverse strand, counting down.
GCTCGCGCCTTTACATAGCACCCGGCTCCATCGATCCTCGCCTTGTTCACGGGAACTCTAGCATGTAATAAGACAGAAACCATCACGACTTTCAACCCGACAGCGAATATTTACTAACTGGAAACCTTAGCAGACATGGCAGACCCGTGGACCCGACCGGACCCGGACTTGTCTGATCCGAAAGCGAGACTGCGACGCGAGGGGCTGTTCGATCGACTCCTAGAACATATGAGCAAATCCGAGCTCCGATACAAGATTACTGCAAGATTCCCGAACTTTGAAGCAATGATGAAAACGGCATCGGTACGCATGTTCCAGAAGATTCACGAAGAATTTGGTTGGGAAAGCGCGTCCGAAGATAGCGTCGAATGGTTGGTTGATGTAGCCATTTGGAATATCCTTGCACCTGACAAGTTTCAAGACGCTTTCCCATGGGAAACGGATGTGCCGGACCCCAATGTGACAGCGCGGAATCCCGCAAGCAAACGCTACAGGGCTTACACCCAGAAGGAGAGCCAAGGTACAAAGCAACCCAAAGACTCGGACCAGATATCCCAGCCGGCTTCTGAGAAAGCTATTAGGGCAACCGCCAGGGCCTTCGCTAATGACGACGACGATACGAACCATAGGACCGGCAGTAAGATCAAGTCTAGGCAACAGGAAAGCGCCCTAGTACCTGTCCATAACATAGCACAGAAAGCTCAAGATGCCTGTGATAGCAAGAGAAATGATCATGAACTGCAAGCTCCCGCTAAGAATCCTCCGAAGAAGGATTACAAGCCTCCCTCCCAGAGTAAGGATGTGAGAAAGGATGCGGCTGAGGAAACTGTCTATGGTCAACAAAACGCGCTTACTGGCAAAAGTGAGGCTCCAAAGAATACGATGAAGGAGTCGCTTGTCGCAATGGATACATGTACTCATACCGCGTCGAAGACAGATGTAGCCCGACACAGGCCTACTTTTTTCAAGAACTCTACAGCTAACGACCGAGACGACTCTCACAATAACGGCCTTGAGGAAGAGCTAAAGGTTCTTCGGGACACATCTATTACCGACCTTGATGGTAAGATACGGCATATAAGACTAGAGAAGTCGTACATGTATCCTGCTGAGAGTATCTTCGACATGGAAAATTGGGCACCCGAGAGTGAAGGTCCTCACCCTTCTGAAAGAACCCCAGAGCAGAGGATGGACCCCAACCTTGTTTGCAGTCGTCAAAAGCGACTCAAGCACTTCACTGGTCATATTCCCAAGCACCGACTCATCAACTGCAGACCTTTCGAGGTTCCGATCCTTATGGATGAAAAGGATGTCGGACGCCTGGTCATTGGCGAAGACATGAAGCTATTAGGCGACGCAATCGAAAAGTTTTCTAGTGCAGAGCACGTGAAACTCGTCGTTAGGCATGCCTTGCCCAATAATATCAAGAATACCCCAACGGAGTTCACGAAAGTGCTTGCTATCGATCTGAAATCGAACAAAATAAGTGCCGAAAACAAGTTCAGTGTTCTTGTTGTACGTCAGATTTGGCAACTATTGGTCGGATTCGCACACATCAACTGGTCGAGTATTATGCGCGGTCAACCTCCCGTGGACTTGGTCACTGCTTTCAATCTTCGCTTCGAGCAAGAAATGACTAGATACTCGGAAAAGATCATCCAATATGAAAATGATGAAATTCAACAATCCTGGGATGGATTTATGGATTTTGGTAGAAATTACCATGTCAAGACGCTTCGGATAAATTCCATGAAGGGGGTTATTAGGGAGAAGTTCAGAACCATTGAAGATATTGAAGAACGAAACAGAAAAGCTGTGGCAGCCATTCCTGGTATCATAGAAGCAAACCCCTGGATTGACAATCCGGCCATACTAGCTGAGTTAATGCCTGAGTTTCTATACGAAGGCGGGGTGGACGAGCGCAAGACCTCTATCATGGATTCAACCGAGACGGATAACATCGTCCGACTCTGTGATGGTACCAATACTGCCACTCCCAAGCCCCATAAGAGTGTAGCTGGTAATATCGAAGAGTCGATAGAGTCAACCAAGGAAAAGTTTCAACATAAGCCCACCACAGGAAGTACAACAAAAAGAGGAGCCGAGAGCGGAGACGATAGGGGAGGCGAAAAGAGACCAAAGTTTGGGCACGAGGGAGAGAGTTCAGGATGAGCCTTCCCCTAAGAACCAACCGAAAGACAAGGTTCTGAGGAGGAAGCCAAATATGTTCACTCGCTAAGGTTTCAGCCACAGCACTCAAGTATCTACGAATGCAGAGTATTGATCGAATGGCTGGTAGACAAGAATGCCACAGCAGAGATAAACGGTATGGATAGAGGGTCTAGAAAAGAGTCTAATTACCTAGGCAAACCATAACGCTGCTTGATTCCAGTCATTCAATGCTCAATGGCGACAGTGATACTGTGTGTGATGATGTAAAGTGCCAAAAGACTGTGTGTGATTGACGACGTGAGAGTGCCTGACATGCCACTTGTGTAATGGAGTTCTATTATCCAAGCTTATAGTACTTCAATCAAGAGCTATAAGATTTCTTCAGCATCACATTATACTCACGATCTCTCGCTGCACAGTTGATGTGTCAAGGTGCATCATTGTAACAAACGATGTGACTTCTTTGCGATCAAACATGCCATCCAAGTTCCTCGGGGAGGGCAGTCAAGTCTTGTATAAATTGGCTTTCCGTGATAAGATCGTCTACGGTCCAGTTGGACAGGGCAAGCTCGGTCTCCCCTGCATGCCTATGGACATCACACTTGACAAGTAGTTTCTCGACAGTGGCGATATCCGCTGGCTGGGGCCTCTCTCTGTTCCAAATCATCCTGAATGGGCATTGTTCATGAATAAAAGTAACTCAGGGCGACGTCCAAGCTTGGCCGGGGTCGTTTTAGGGTGGTGCGAGAGGCACGGCGGGCCAAGACGATTCGCGATACCAACCACAAACGCTAAGAAATCAGTACAACTAGAGCATGAATAACAACTATTAGAACTCAACCACAAGTATTCTGCTATCATCAGGATACGACGTCCCAAATACATGGTTCGCAATGTTGGGTGGTCATCGTCGTTACTAATTGAAGGCTGCAGCATGGGGGGTGGGCGCACGGACATATCGGCCGCTTTACCCCTGATCCCCTCCAGTTCGGTGCAATCACACACTGAGTGACTCTCCCACCATTCTCCCCCACACACCATACTCCAAGCTTACGAACCGTGCCAATCCACCTACCACACCATACAGCGATATTCGCGCAGCTCCATCGAGTCCGCTTTGAGCGCCTTCAGACAGAGATGGTTCACCAGTCTAGGAGTCAGCGTGGGAATGGCCCGGCGGCATCGCGCAATGGCGTGAGCAAACCGAATGGACAGAAAGCCGCCTGCGAGCGCTGCAGGGGGCAGAAGCTCAGGTGTGTCTGGGATGCGGATGAATCGCAGTGTCGCAGATGTCGGACGGCGAGTGTCATGTGCCATGTCCCGTTGCCAAAACCCATGGGACGGCCATCGCGGCAATCTCGAAGCGCCAGTATCCAAAGCCCAAGCCACAGTCAAAATGATCCAGTGTATGATTGGAATGAGCGGATCCCTACGACTGTCGCCTCCGCCGATGAGGATGTGATCATGGCAATGGATCCTACCGATGCTCTGGTCTACCCTCTAAACTTTTTGAATTGGTAGCTGAGATTACTCACTCAAAGTTGTGTCATGTGCTAATCATCGAAATAGGTTCCCGGATTTTGGTAATCCCAACGATATTTTTGCCCTGCCTGGTTCTGGCGCGACCCCAGCTGTGTCAGATCTCAGTGCAAACGTTGGTGGTCACAAACCCTTCAACCCAGAGATCGACGTGACATCGCCAGCGCTCACCAGAAGTCCTGGAGAGGGACAACCGGAGACTAATCGTGGCGAATCAGAAAAGGATAAAGGCTTTACAGCTGGAATGGGACAGGAAAGTCAAGCTGAGCTTCTAACACAAATATGCAAGTTGAACGTGGGATTGTTCCAGCACCCTCTCCACGCCGAGAAGGATAAAACAGGATCTATGAGGGGACTTGCCTCTGCAAACATCAGTCAACCAGCAGAGGAGAACGGCCCACTGTCAACCAACCTGAAGCTATCCGATCTGTGCATCGGGAAGCTCCTCGAGTTGACATACCAGCTCAAGGATGTGGTCGCGCGCATTCGATCTCGTGAGGATGGAACACCCCAGAAGATAGAGTGCCTCGACCAATCGACAGCGCTTATGGTATTGAGTTGTTACACCCGATTGGAAATCCTATACTCACGCACACTCGAAATTCTACATCAGGTTCGCAACGGCGAACGGCAGCTCAAGGACGCGAATATGCTCATGTCTGAACTGGTGATAGATGGGTTCCCAGTGAATGGGTGCTACGACTTACAGCTCAACTTCTTGGTCTATTTATTCGAACAAACGCATGATCGGCTTCGTAAGTGCATCGGGGCCAGTAGTAGAGCCCAACTCAGTAAGCGAACGTGAAGAAGTTGGACCATAAAGGCGCTCATACTTTCCACAAGAAGCTGTACTTGTGTTGTCTGAGAGCTTGATATGGATCATTCTCTGTGGTAGGTGGAATAGCAGTCGGACGCGATCAGTGCGTCTTTCTTATTGGTCCTATACTATGGAGGACTATTGGAGATCATTAAGGAAGAAAACATGGCTGGACTGGAGAGAATGGCGAAACGGCTACTCCCAATGTCGAAGGAGCAATGGAATCACACCAGGAAAGGATGACAAGCTTTTGAGGTTACAAGCCTGGGGAAGACGCCGAGTCAGCTATTTGGTGAAGTGATGCTTCCAGTTGATTATGAAAAAAGACGACAATCATGAGCTTTGTGTATTGGTATTCGACCTAGAAAATAGAGGAGTTGGTCCTTGATAGAGATAGTCGACTGCCTAACGCCTGTTATCATGTTTGGGATATGTTGAGCCAGGGCCTGTACCGGTCGGCGTCTGTCATGCTACAGTGTAGCCTCTAGGTTGTCTGTCAACTTACAAACGATCCAAGATTGGTTGGCTGGAATTTGGGTTGACATAGGAGCTGGGTTCAACTTTGAAAGTCATGGTCGATAATAGGTTTATGGGTGCAGTGAATCTGAGGCATTTCCATACCAAGTAACTGCTCCGTGCAAGCTGTCTTGCTCGCTTACTGGATTTGGGGGCCCTCTGATGGTTGCTCATTACGTGCTGCGTGACGTCATATCCCAGCACACTGAATGCAGGTCCTTGGCGGGGCATTCCAACAACCGGACAAAGCAACAGCCACACATACAGCACGATTATAAAGAGGCAACACCTCAGACAGCCTCGATCGAAGCCACTCATACCTACCAAGCCATAATCTCAGACACTAAGAAAATCGCAAACGCACCCTACCACACAACCAATCAGAACCATCAGTCAAGACACCATGCCCCTCGACAACAGCCAGAACCAAGGTGCAACCGGCGCCGCCAAGTTCGTCACTAGCTCGCTCGGTAACACCGTCGGTGGTATCACACGAACCGTCGGAAACGTAACCGGTGCCGCGAGTCGAGGTGTTGGCGACACCATCACAGGCGCCACCGGCTCTGCTGGCAAGCCCGTCGGCGATGCTATCAGCTCCCTGGGCAACGGGGTCGAGGGAGGCGCTAGCGGCGTAGCCAAGGGTGTCGAGAATGCCGGACAGTGGAGGAAATAAGCTGCTATTCGGAGATTGGAGAAATACAAATACTGGTTGCGCGTTGGGGCACGGGTTTCAATCAACATGACATCCGGATTGAACGTTGTACGATCGTCGGGAGGGGGAAGCGGAGACTACGGCCATGATTGTGTGATACCAGGAGTAATGATACCAGAACTGCATTGATGTTTCCACTATTCGCCATCTTGCTCTCTAACATGTGCTCCCTCACTTGCCACCTCGATTAACGCTAACCCGTGACAATTCAGGACCAACTACCCGCTACTTCACCCACAAATGCATATGGAAAGCAGAGGTCCTTGATTTGGAGATACTGGCATATTTGAGCTTGAACCCGCTGTGAGGCCTTCCCCACCAGTCGACGAGTTAGTGCTAGATGCTTGTATACCAATTTGCGAACCGACCTTAGCCTGGAGGTCCGCTCACGGATGTCTCCGCCCTCCGGAATCTACGCCGATATAATACTCACGTCGCATCAAGGAGATGTGACGGCGTAATGAAAATTGCCTACGCTCTAAATCAACTTTAGTTTTCACGGCCAAGCATCGTCGCATTGAGCTTCAAGCAATTGGCATCGACAATGACCTCTCCAGCTCAAGATCCCAAGACTCTCCTTGGCGCACTCCTGTCCACGATCGAGAAGCAAGTCGTACCTCTGACAGCCAAGGGCGTGACATCCGGGAGCAAGCTCTTCGGTGCTGCTATCCTCTCCAAGTCCAGCCTGGCCCCTCTGACGGTTGCCACCAACAATGAGCGGGCATCCCCTCTCCTCCATGGCGAGATAAACTGCATCCAGCAATTCTTCAGCTCTCCCACCGTCGCAGACGGCTCGCCGAGGCCAGCTACCAAAGATTGTGTCTTCGTCGCAACCCATGAGCCATGCTCCCTGTGCCTCAGTGGCATCACCTGGTCCGGGTTCGACAACTTCTATTACCTCTTCACGTACGAGGACAGTCGGGATTTGTTCGCCATTCCTTACGATATCCAGATTCTTGAGGAGGTGTTCCGAGTGAAGGCAGAGGGTGAAAGCGACGAGAGCCTATCCAAGCGGGAGTTGTACAATCGGAGAAACAAGTTCTTCACCGCAAAGAGCTTCGCGGACCTGGTAGCTGAGATCGAAGATGATGGGGAGCGGCGGAAGTGGACTGCCGAGGTTGATAGGGTCAAGGGCCTGTATAATGGCTTGAGCGAGACGTACCAGGAAGGGAAGAAGGATGGTGTTGAGAGCGCTAGCGTTTGGAAGTAATACATTTAAGAAGTTTGAATACCACCAACAACGGGACACGGTCTTCACATACACTTAGATCTTAAAGTTTCAGAATATTAGAGGTGTATAGGTCTCCGCATATGCCAATGTGTATGTCCAGTTAGACGTGGAATAGCTTGTAGCACACTTGAACAGACGGATCCGTGTCTGATCCGCTTACTACTCGCAGTCGATGGGGAGGGACGCAGAGCTTCATGTAGACAAACAGCATGACATTTGTTTAGAAAAATAGCCCAAGTCTGATTTCAGTTCTAGCACATTCTAATACAGAAAATGTTGCGGTATTAATTACAAGTCAAATATGCCCTAGTAGGCGGTATGTATGACCGCGATTTAAATGGGCTTCTGCATGCTTCAATGACATCTGCTTCACGACTTGGTCACTAAATATTCCCCCAATTCCGGTTCCTTGAATATTATTGGTGTCTAAGGGAGCCTTTTTAAATCAACCTCCCAGTTCGCAATCTGTGAAAGGCTCAATTCTGCAATCAGTAAACGAAACCAGCCCGCCGGGTGCAAATACAAAATTTCACCTCCAGCTCACCTGGCCTAGAACTTCACAATTCCCCTTTCGGAATTTCTTTCTTGGCACTTGAATCAGCCAAGCAATCAGTACCCCTCCGGCTTGATTGAAGTATTTGTTTTCATCTCTCAAGCTCTCTTTCCTTCTCTTCCCCTCCCACTTCATCAAGATCCTCTCTCTCAACCTTCGTCCTTCTTCAATACGTCGGCATCAACCTCAACCTCGACTTCGACCAATGTTCCTACATACTGCACAGCCATCACAATCCATCATCTGTCCCCTTCTCGTTTTTTCAAGGTAAGCATCGATTCTATCACATGCGTTCTCCCATCCGCACACCACGGGAGCTTTTCACTCGAGCCTCCCGTTTTTCTTTGCCTGTCCTCGAGCCTCCACAACAGTATTCACGACACCAATATTTCAAGATCTCATTTTTTGCGATTCAACGCGTCGGATCTGATCACCTCCCGTACCCTTAGTCACCACCCTCAGCAAGCCAAAGCTACACAGTTAGCCTTGACAGATTTCTGCTCCTCACTTCACGCTTCTCTACCCAATTTTCTTTCAACTTTCCGCCTGTTTGGCACGTTTCTTGCTAACACCTTAAAGCTCTACTGCGATTGTCACACTTGCCCTACTCGAATCTCTTCCGCCAATGTCAAAGCCGTTTACTCGCCAAGCTATACACGTCAAGTTCAGCAAGGTACATCGGCTCTTTTCCGCACCTCTAGATATCTGTCAATATTTCATTCGCCAATCTCCTCTTTCAACCCTCTTCTGACCCCACATTTGACTTTTCGTATTCCAGTACGATCAACCTGACCAATTTTGGAGCCTCACCTACCCCACCAATTTCTTTCCACACCACACCAAGCTTTTTCCATCCGATATCAAGCTCAGACATCCCAAGTTCCAGCGCCATCACCATCTTTCGTTACGTTTCTTACACCAACCGAGTACATTGCCACTTCCTTCACCCAAGAACGAAACATCAGAAATTTGCGATCGAATGGTAAGACATCCCTGCACGCGTCGTCACAATCCCATGTGTTACTCACTCTTCTATTCGCCTACTAACTTCTTGCACATCTACCTAGACACCTCTACCAACATCGGGCCTGGAAGCATGGGGCTCTCTAGGGACTCCTTCAGGGGTGGGTTGGGACCTGTTGGAAACAAAAAAGGCATCGGACGAAGTACGGTTGGGATAGCACCCCATCGTCTTCCCCAATGTGTCCCGCTCTCCCAGGGTTGTGGCGGGCTCTGCTCTTAGTTTGCCTCTGAGTATACCTCACCCACTTCAGTCTGACGAGCGATGCCTGGATCAGCCCAAGGTCAATTCTACCACCCTTCTGACAGAATGCAGTCGCGGTTGGGGATGTCGGCCGAGGGGAGTCTGGAGGAACCACCAGAAAAAGCCACAAGTCGCTGCAACGATATCCTCGAGCCGCAAGGACAACTCTGTACGCGCGCCCGACGTGTCTCCTATTATGATTCTGTGCTATGCCATGATAGTCTGTGAGACCGTCGGATGAACACGATTAAAACAGCCAGGCAAGGTTGAATGCACCCAGTGCTATTGGCAGCAAATCTCCCTCTGGTCCTCCGAGCAGCCCGTGTGTCTCTAGCTGTTTCGATGAACTCCACGCGTTTACCTAGCGCACCCCTTCAATGGCCTTTCCCTGGGGTCTCTCGCGGCGGACGTCCCTACCCATTGTGACAGAATGCACTCTAGGGCAAACCGAACCCCGTTGACAGACCTTTGCGAGGATGAACTCACCTACTTTCGCTTCTTGTCCCGATGAGTCGTGCATCGAGGATCTGGTTGATACGTCAACTTGAAGCATCAGAGGAGCTTGGGAGCCTCGAGCTCGCTCCGCGGCACTGAAAAAACACACACATTTCCTCAGATCTGCTTTGGCCGGCACATAGATCACGAGTCGTGGAGCGTCAGCCTTTGTGCTGGCGGGTGGTTGGAAGCTTCGGCTTATGGGTCTCCACACAATCCAGTGCTGTTGTATCACTAGCTTTCCGGATGAACAATTGGGGTCCCGTAAGCTACTGAGCCAGCAACAACACCACGATAAACGCTGAGTTTCAAACTGACTTTATCGTCTCTCTTTGTTTTTGATAACATCTGCTAACGTTTCTTCCAGGCATGGACTCGTTCCCAACACTCACTTTTTTCGTCGTGTACATCACCTTCATGGGATGTCATAAGGAAGAAAGCAGACCCTGAAGACCCCAGCGGTCTACTCCTCCTCGGGAACTTGGTCATGTATCAAATCGGCTGACAAGAAGGGAAATATAACCCCGACTTTGTGCCTAGAGTAACCACTGGTGCCATTCTCGTTCAAGCCCATGAGCAGACGACTATCGAGACACAGATGTTGGCGCAATCTCGTGTGATATCAAACGGGTCAATCTGTATTTCCTGGGGATTCCAAAGGCAATGAATAGCGAGGTGTCATGAACGAGTTATCGCAACTATTACCTCGATCGCCCCACTGACCACTCTGATCCTGTTCGAAACGGACCCGGGGCCCTTGATTGCAGAGGTCCGGAATAATCAAGTCGCCCTTCACCGTATAGAGTCTGACTTGGTCAAACTCTCTTTCTCGCCTCTTGTAGGTTGACCACCGCCACCAAGAGGTAAATGACTGAGTCGTCCGACCGAGCCTGGCTATCGGCGGAGCGGGCGACATCAGGGACAGAAAACGTGAAAGAATGACAGTGATCCAGACCCCAGTGTGTGCCCCCTGGCTTTGGTGTGTGTAATACTCGGATGAATAAAGGTTTATTTCACAGAAGGAGAAGCGAGCCCGTATCAATGTCTACCATGCCAGATCGGCTGGCCATTGTCTAAGGGAGAGGCTGTGATCCGTCCCAAGTTACGCAATCGTGTTCGTGGTCGACTTTGATGTGTTTCTGAACACGAAAAACTACCTCCTCGCTTGCAGTGCCGAATGATGCCGATGAAATGTATAGTCCTATCCAGGGTAGCTCCTGCTTGGGCGCTATCGACTCGTATCCGAGCAAGCTACGTAGGTGAAGACCTTGTTTCTCGAATTGATACTTGCCCTGTGCTTTGTTGCATAGACCGTCGACCACAGGATACTTGGATTTCTCTGTCTTTGTCTATGACGGAATCTCCATGGTTGAGGTAGGCTAACCTGGTGAGATGGTATTCGGGCACTTCTTCTCGTGGCTTTTTTATTTATATTTTCTTTTATTAATTTCTTTCTGTGAGACACATGATGTATCCGATGAGAACGAGTGGTGATCAGAGACCACCAGCAGGCTAGGATGAGCTACTACCGTTTTCCAGCGGTGGATGGGTCCAACTTGTCAACGAAGGCCATTTCGTCTGCAAGTGGTAGTCACGCAGCTCCAACTGCCTTTTGCATGCATTTCTGAGGTCAGGATCGTGCTTCTTGGCAGGCACGCCAGGTCTCTGGGTCCTTTCGGCTTCCATTTCAGCTGTCTGGGATTTATGTGGTTGGTTTGCCATTGTGGTGATGTATGAAATGTGTCGCTCCGGTAAGACGTGTAAATGGGCACAATATTGATGCAAGGTTGCCGGGCGTTGGGAAAGACAACAGTGTCGTGTCGTGTTGGTGTAGGAAACGAAGTGTTGTTGTTGTTCTGTTTAACGCCTAGGTGGTGCCATGAAACGGCCCCGACGACCTCCCGAGGGGTATGGGACGTGACTAGCTAGTTCTACAAACATATATACAGATTCCAGAGAAGCCAAACCATGCCATAAAATCTAGGAAAGGAAGTGTGCGAAGCAATTGGCACAATTTCTTGCCGTCAAATGGTCGGTGGACATTTACATGGAGCTATAGACCCCACAATTTCACATAGCACAATCATGGCACAGTCTCGTAACACAACTATTTGGCCGGATTGCTGATGGTAGCACATGAGCAATTGACGAACCTACTTGACCTTCTCACTACTAAATATCCCGCCCGCACAAGAGCTACTGAAGGCCGAAGGTTGGAGTAGACTTAGCAATTCGTGTGCGCAGTGCGATCGAATGCTAGTCGCTTTGTTCAATGTAGCTGTCATGTGAGGGAGAGTGCTGAATTTCCGTACACCCGGCGACCAGCCTAGACCACACTGGAATCGCGGGGTGGGTAAGGTGAGCAACTGCGTTGTTACACTAGTGCCTGCTAGCGCTATTTTTATAGTGGTAACTGGAGTGTGTTCAAGCTGGAAACTCCCCGGCCGGGCTAGGTGGGGCTCCAATTCTGGCCAATCAAAACAGTGAAAATCTGTTGCGCGACGCAGCTGAGTGGGGCTCAAGAGCTCAAGGTGTATGTCTTCTAAAAAAAAAAAAAAAAAAAAAAAAAAGAACGGACACGTCTCACCACTCAACACAACCAAGAACAAGACTCTTTGGCATCTTTTCCGCCCACAAATCTGGGACAAGAAAAATACCAACAGCTATCGAGATCACATCAGATCCAAAAAATCTCTGTGTTTGAAACAATCCTCCCTGCCCAGGCACAGCAGTGCAAGGGGAAAATAAAATGACAGGGAACAAGCGCTCTAGAGGTCGTGACGACCCTAGAGATGATGAATCCAGAAAGAAGCGTCGCGATGGTCGATCCCGATCATCAAGCCCTGAAATATTACCGCGTTCTGATCTACAAGGAAATTCTAGATCGGTGACGAGAACAACACAGAAGAAAGAGATGACCTTCGAGAAGAGCATGCGGGCCAACCAAGACACCAAAGTCGAGATTCCCCCAGTTACGCTGACTTCTGGCAGCTATAAACTACCTGCCCAACTTTATACAGGCCATGACGCCTTCCAGATGACGGCCGAAGACCAAGACGGTCAATATATCTTCGCTAAGATCCAGGATCGTGCCCAAAAAGGTTCGAGCCAACAGCCTGATCAGAGTGACATCGCAATGGAAGACGAAAAAGCTCCTACTGCCAAAAGTTCTACTCTTCCTCTTCTTGTTTCTGTTCCATACATAGATGTCGACGCCGACGACGAGAAAAGTTCCGAGGCCGAGTCCAAGCATGATGAGGATGATGAAAATCCTTTCGAGCCTGAACACCCGCCAGAAAATACAATGCAGGAATCTGATAATCCACCGACACAAACTAGCATCGATCCTACACTGATCGAGTGGAACAGGCAGCATGGGATAGAACCAGAGAACGCGCAACCTCGAGCCGAGCTGGAATCACAGCCGAGTCAGGCAGAAGCCCAAAGGCAGGAGCCCTCCGCTGATGGGGCACCCGTGAGGAGAAAGAGGGGAAGACCACGCAAGGAGAAACCACCTGAGCCACAGGCAGCCGCTGAAAACGCTCCCAGGAAAAGGGGTCGCCCGCGTAAAGTACCGGCGATAGAAACACAGGGAACGAGACCTGCCAGCCCCCCACGTGAGAGCGAAACTCCTCAGCCCCGTTTCCGTCGGCGCATCCATCAGCCGAATTATACAGCCGACGTTGGTCCCGAGGAAGACCCCGCGGATAATGACAGCGGAAATGACGATGGCAAAATCGGGATGGACAAAAGGAAAAGGAAAATCCGGTCCCCCAGGGCAAAATCAAAACTGCCGAGGAAGCCAGCAGATGACACAGATGCCCAACTGAACATGCAGCAGCACTTGCAGCATTATCTTCCTCCACTGAAGAGAGACTGCATCGAGGCGGAGCGATGGAGTCCAGTCGTCATGCTGAAGAGTGCCTTTCCCGACGGCGAGGGCATTGAGGAAATGTTGGCAGACGCGAAAACCAGGTTCGATCAAACCGCGGATAAGGTGGTCGCCGATGACCCTTCCTCGAATGAAGGCAACCCTTTGTATAAGGCCTGTCTGCGAAGATGGCGGTTGTATCCCACACAACTAATATCATTTGACAATGGGCTGGTATTTGCAAACACGACCGATTCTGCCCTCCCGAAAGAAACCATCAACACCGCTTGGAAGCAAACGTGGTGCAGAGAACTCAGAAAGGTCATCTTACATCCTGTATGGGGTACCTCTATACACTTTCTGCTCCTGAGCCTTCAGTTCACGATCATGTGTCGAACCGATGACCGTCGAAGCTGGCAGCCGTGTTGGGATGTAGACCCAAAGTTTGGCCAATACTACGAGGAGCTTGACGATGCGCAAGTGTCGCCTCGCCAAATTCCACGTTGCATAAAAGCAGAGTATAGAAACCGTGGGCAACTGATCCCAATCATCTGCCAGGTCTTTGTAGCAATTGCAAGGCAAGCGCGTCAAACCTACGACGGCGTAGATGCGATCGAACGAGACGACAGCCAACGGCAAAGCTTCCCGAGAGGCTTGACCCAACCTGACTTGTTGCTTCTGATCAAGGCACTGGACGGAATGCGCGAGGAAGGAGCGCAGAAGTTCGGGTACAACACCGCAGACGCTTCCGCTCTGTTTCTTGACAGCCGCGAAGGCCATAGAAACAATAACTTTGACTTTCCTAGAAAGGACAATGGTGAGTATCTCCAGGCACGTCGGCATGCCTATGAGCAGCTCGTGTACAAATTAGTCGCGCATGAGAAGAAGGTGGAGCAAGGAACTTGGACCCTCAGGGAAGCCATGAGAAACTTGCCACCGGATCGTTCCATGCTCATGAAGCAAGACAAAGACTATGTTGAGTCCGACGCCGACGAGTTTCCTGGTGAAGGGGAAAGTGACCTTGGCGTCGAAGAAACTCCGCCTCCTCGCCGCAGAGGCATGGATAATCGGCAAAGCACAGAAAAGGCTCGTGAACGTAGAGAGTTGGACCAAGAGCATGATGATGCCATGGATACTTCCGACGGTGGCATGGATCGATCTTCTTGATGATGACATCATTGCTTCCGATGATGCTAATGAATCTGGGGAGGCATCCGAGGAAGAACCTCAGCTACTGTCGACCAAGGGAAGAGCCAGACCAGATGAAACTCTGGCTAGCGTCACGCAGCTATTGGCGAAGGTATTGAAAAACCTCAACCGTTTTCGCCATTATCACAAATTGAAAATCAGTCTCCCGCAGCACGGCATGGGCAAAAGTCGGTCTGTCGCACGGACACTATACCGTTGCACATTGCATGGCCAGCCAGCCGTCCCAGGAAGGCTGGAGAAGAAATCGAGCAGTGAAGACGCAAAAGAAGAATGGCACGCAATTCATGAGGCATGCAGATCTGATGTAGTATAATAAAACTCTCAACCGAGAGAACTACACCTAATGAATATATCGGCTGTGACATGGTAATCGAGAGTGCGTAGTTGATGTCTAACAAACAAAGCAGTAGTATAATATCATCAATTGACTCTATCGATGCCAACTGGCGACTGCCATGAGAGACTGTTAACTCCCATTCTGTAGGTGGCTCTGCAAGCGCCTCGTGCACAATGTCTGGGTTTGTGTTCGTGTCATTGATATGACTTGGGAAGAACTGCCTGAGCTTGTTTCCCAGTGTTGAAAGTTTCCTGCCTGCTATTACGGCTCTTTCTTCTTCGAAGCGCTTGAGATAGTCTAACTGATGTCTTTCCTGTCTGATATCTTTCTCCGCAGACGACACGTTCGACTCTAGGAGCGCGATGCGACCTTGTAGGGAGCCCAACTCCTCCCCAGATCTGTGCCGTTCCTGTTCAAGTTTGATCTTCAGACGATGATTCTCCCCTTGGCATTCTTGAAGTCGTCCCTGGTATTCCTCCGCTTGCCTGTCCTGCTTGTCCTTGGTGGCTTGCCAAACTGATTCTTTTTGTGACGTGAGCTCATCTAGGCGACTTCTTACATGTTCTACCAGTGTCTCCACTGTTTGGATTTGATGATGTATGTCCGTCCGTACGGGCTCTACCGTCAGCTTGAGGGCAGTCTGGATTTGTTCTGCCAAGGTCTTGGTATGGGCGACGTCATCCATCGTGCGTCCAGCTTCAAGGGGGCCGAGCCCGACCACGCTAGCAGTTCAACCAGCCTCTTTTCAGCGGCGATCTAACTTGGCAAGTCCAAGTTGATATTCTGTAGGACTTTCTTAACTTTTTCCACTTGTTCTTGGATTGGCTGAACTCACCAGGTCTCCATTGCACCCAGTTGGTTTCTCATGGGTGCCGGTTCTAGGTTCTTCACATTTTGTATGACCGCCATCAAGCCTTCATGCTGTTTTGGAAGAATCTTCTCGGCTAAAGCCATGATGTTCTCGCTAAGTTTGTCCGATTTGGCAATGCAGTCCACATGGTTCTTCTCCTGGCTCTGCATCATGCGTCTTCCATCCTTGTATTGCTGTTCTCTCTCCGTGAACTTCTTTTTCTGTGCGCCCAGCTGCTTTGATACGATCTTGAACGCTTCTCTAGCTTCGTTGAACTCCTTTATTGCGCATTGCAAGAGCATGATGACTTGTCTTGCTTCAGGGGCTTCGGTGTCCCGTTCGGGCAAGAGGCCCGTAACCTGAATCAATGTTTTCTCTAAAGAATGTATGTATTTTTCAATCAAGGGTGATTCCATGATGAAATGTATTGATGTGCTTTTGACAGTCAACTCTATATTTAATCGACGTGTGCTACATGGTACAACTATTGATGGACTATGAAGCTTCCAGGCGCGTACAACCGTCAGATGAAGCACCTGTCACCGCCTTGCACATCGCTGCTTTGATTGGAGAGAATGAAAGCATAAGAGTCATAGTCCAGGGGGGTCTGGTCAATGTCAATGTACTTGATGGCGCTCAACCATTCCCTCGGACTCCAATCGCCTATGCCGCTCTCGGCGTGGAATTCCTAGGATATGACCCATCTGTCCTGAAGGTGCTTCGCGACGTAGGAGCAAATCTTGAGAGGGCCCTACCAGACCTTATAAGTAGTCACCCTGGGAACCCCTTGGCTACAGAAATTGCCGACACATGGGGCCTACCTGAAAATATGGTCAACTGGCAGGCAGAAATTGACGGACAAGTGGCATCAAACTACTTGCTATGGCAAAGCACGAATGTTGGATTCGCCCAGGTTCTCCAAGCCTCTGAATTGATAGCTTGGCGTCGTTTCATTGAAATCTGTCTCGAGGCCGGAGCGGATCCAAATCATGTCCCATCCGAATCCGTGTCGAAGAGACATGATACAATGTTACATCGAGCTATGCTGTATAACCATGGAGACACCCTCGTGCCTGAAATGCTTCTTAAAGCTGGGGCAGATCCCAATGCGCTCGATGATGGGGGTCACACACCTTTATCTGAATATCTGATACGGGCAGATGGTAGTCGCCATTTCAAGGAAGATTACCTGAACGGCGTAGAAAGCATGATGTGCCAGAAAGTCAGGCTCTTACACCGCAACGGTGCAGACATCAAACGTGACTCGGCCATACTCTTGCGTATGACTGCTGATACAGAGGACGAATTGTTTGCCGATGAAATACGGTACGACTATAGAGTTCGGCTTGAGCTGCTGGTTTCTCTCGGAGCTGATGTAAACTGCAACGTGGAATGCGAAATCGGAACGCACAGCCTCGTGTTTGTGACCCTCTTTCACAAACACCCGAAGGCTTCCATGGCACTGGTCGACCATGGTGCCAGGCTGACTGACGAAGGATATGACATTGCCTGGCTGGGACGACACCTGGGAAGCCGCTGTCGTTCAGCTCTACTCCGTGATGCATTCTACAAGGCATTACCGGACGGTTATGTCGTCGCCCCTGATGATAAGGCTGGGGGATGGCCATTAGTTAAATAAATAAATATAATTTTTTATAAACGGTTTTTATTTATAAAAGTTTTTTTTTTTTTTTTTAAAAAAAAAAAACCAGATTTTATTTAAAAAAAAAAAGGGTTTATAATTTTAAAATAATTAATTTAATTTTAATTTAAATTAAATAAATAAAATTTAATTTTAATATTTTATTTATAATTTATTATATTTATTTTTATATTTTATAAATAAAGTTTATTTATAATAGAATTAAATATTTAAAATAATATTTATTTTATTATTTTATAAACGAATTTCGTTTATAATAAATTTAATAAAATTATATTAATTAAAATAAAATAATAATAATATTAATATAAATAAAATAATATTTAATATAATTTTATTTTAATTTTATTTATGTATTTTATAATTTTATAAACGAAATTCGTTTATAAAAAGTTTAATATTTAAAATAATATTTATTTTATTATTTTAAATATTTTATAAACGAAAATCGTTTATAATTAATTTTAAAATTAAATATTAATTAAAATAAATTATATAAAAATAAATATAAATAAAATAATATTTAATATAATTTTATTTTATTTTTATTTATTTAATTTAATTTTTTATAAACGAAATTCGTTTATAAAAAATTAAATTTATTTAAAATATCTTTTTTATATATTAAAATTTATTATAAATAAATTCCGTTTATAATAAATTTAATAAAAAGTTATTAATTAAAATAAAATAATATTAAAATTAATTTAAATAAAATAAATAAATAAAATAAAAATTAAATTATATTAAATTTTATTTTATTTATTTATTTTATAATATTATAAACGAAATTCGTTTATAATAAGTTTTAAAAATAAAAATTAATTTAAATAAAACTATATTAAAATTAATTTAAATAAAATAAAATTTATAATAATTTAATTTTAATTTTATTTATTTATTTTATAATTTTATAAACGAAATTCGTTTATAAATAAAATTAAATATATAAAAAAAATATATTTTATTTTATTTTATATATTTTATAAATAAAATTCGTTTATAAAATAATAAAATAAATAAAAATAAATAGAAATTAATATAAATAAAATAATATTTAATATAATTTTATTTTAATTTTATTTATTTATTTTATTATTTTATAAACGAATTTCGTTTATAATTAACTTTATAATTTAATATTAATTTTAATAAAATTATATTAAAATTCATTTAAATATAATAATATTTAATATAATTTTATTTTAATTTTATTTATTTATTTATTTTCTTATATTTTAAACGAATTTCGTTTATATTTTATAAAAACAAATTCTAATAATTACCACTGCTGCTGTTGCAACCAAAAGACCAAGACCCGTCCAATTCTTACAACTTGTATGGCCGCGAACGCACCTTTCTGAACACGACTTTTCCCCCACAAGGTAGGCGTCCGTCAACGATTTTCATAAGCAGCTTTACTAACCTCCATCAGCAACAACTGCGCCATCAAAACTTTATCATCATCGTCCAGAACATAGGTACACGCAATGGCAGGAAAACCACCACGGAGCGCAAGCTCTTATTTTGACCAAGCCACATACCTAACGATCGATGTCATCATGGAAAAGCTGCAGGAAATCTCAGATGAGCGCAAGAACATGATATTAAGCTCCATCGAGGAATACGACAGGACATTCGATCCCGAGGTTAGACAACTCATGGTGGACGTTTGTGAGCTCACGATCAGGCAAATGGATCAAGTCAATGAACAAGTACAGACCATCCGGCTGAGAGCCAAGACATTCCAGGATCGATGTTACGAGAACATGCGCGACGAAAAGGACCAGCTTGAACCACAGACAGGTCGCGACAACGACACCAGAAAAGTGCCCACCAAGACGAAGGAAAAGTCGTCCGAGGCATCCATGCAGGTGGCCGTCCCCAAGGCTCGAACTCCGATGGCCACCAAGAAGACCACTGAGCCCAAGAATGTGACCTCAGAGCCCCAGAGACCACCACCAGCAGCACAAAAAAGAGCGACGGTCAGCGCCACGGAAGCTTTCAAACCCCAAGCAGCTCCGAAACACGCTGGTAGTGATCATACACAGGGCCAACTCTTCTCGCAGCGCGCCTTCATATCTACAGATGTCGATCTTCTCATCCTCCGCAACAAGGAGGGCAAGATAGCAAAATACGTCATGGTGAATGGCTTGAAAACTGATACGAAATACATGCATCCCTATTTGGTACTGGGAGACGACTGGCAGAACCTTCCGTCATCCGAGTCCGATTGTCTGGTCTTAACGGACTCCAAGACAAACGAGGGAATTCTACGCAAAGTCTGGAAAAACTTGCGAGGGTGGAAACTAAATTTGATCAAGCTACACCATGAGGAAGAACCCCATCTGGTCGAGCAGTGGGACGAGGGTCATCAGATCTGTCAGTGGTTTGAGAACCCTGGGCTAGATACCGATATCACTGCCAACCCTGATTCTGCAGCGAATTCCCTCGAGTATGCCATTTACAAGCGGACTGATAAGAAACCCGAGAAAGCCATCATTCGGTCCAGAGTTGTTTTGGTGGTGATTGCCAAAGACGGATATCCTTACTATGACGGCCTGACTATGGAGCCCGTAAAAGCGACTGAAAAGGATATCGCAATGCTCTTCAATGACTTGGAGCTGATCGTCCTGGCACAAATTCTTCAAAGATTCCGATCGTCGGGTCCCAAGAATACACATGACCTGACAAACCCAGCCAAGAAACGCGGTCCAGTCCGGCTACTGCGCTCTACATTTGGTTGAGCAATTGTTCCAGCTATAGCACTGGCATACCCTTGGCAGAAGAAGGGGAAAGTATGGATCATGATAGCTATATTCAAGATGAATTGACTACTTGACTACCTATGTTGCGTTCTTGTTTCTGTATTTTGTTTCAGGCCCCGGGGGATTTTCCCTTCCTCTGTGACTCCCATGTAATTCAACTCAAGATATTCAATCGGATAATTTAGGATCGTGTTCCCTCTCGTAGTGTCCAGGCTGTTTTATGTAAATGGTACTGGTCTCACTCACTGCCTATATCCCTTTTCCGGTATATGGTCAACCAGGAATATTACTGTCAGTTCTTGTTCATGAGGCGTTGCCACCCTTTAGGATGTATTCTTTTCATACGCATCATGGCTCCTTAGACTTGTAGTGCTTGTTCTTTCTGTTATTGACATCTTCGACGGAGTTCTGTGCTAAGGGTTCCGTGGCTTGTGGGGATGTCCCATCGATAACAGTTCGCTTCCTACCATCTTTCGTACTCTAGGGAGAGCCAACTCGGTTCCTTTCGGCAGGAGGCGGCATCTGCGCTGGCATGTGTGCCTCGGTAGCACCGTGTTCATTGATTTAAACGACAACTGTATCCGCGGTCTCTCTAGGCACGACTCAAGCCCGTATTTCCCTCCTTTTCGAGTGATTTGATATATAACTAACTGTCCTGGAAGAAGGGCCCGTCGCAGGTCTTCGAGCTCAAGGTCTTTGTTAGTTATAACTTGCTGGTCGGCCCAGTGATGCGTTTGGGTTTGGCTATCATTGTGATTTGGTTCAATTTTGATCGAAGCAAGCTATTGCTCACTTCATTTACCACCACTCACCATCACCTACGTCGCCTACATCACCAACTACAGCACAAAATCTATCCACTGTATCAGCCAGCAAGTCTTCGATCCAACGAAACACTGCCTGTTTCTTTCCCGGGAAGTGGAACTACGATATGGACGCTTCTACATCGTGAATACATTGAATTCTTCCATAACTACTGGATTATTTCCAGCGAAGGACTGAAACGACACCGAGTCATACCTCAATGGACCAGTCAACCCAGACCGACAGACCGAACAACGATCAAGACACGCAGGCTTGGACTCGTGACCATGAGAAGAAATGGTTGAAAGACGAAGAAATAGATACAGCCAATTGAAATGCGATATCAGGCCTAGCAGATGGAGAGAGCGTAGTGGTCGCCATAGATCGCCAGGAGCATGCCGCCAACCTTGCTCGCTAGTCCCATCGACTCATTCATCCCGAGATCGTCGATTACGAACGTTTGCCAGGAAGAAACAACTCCCCTGGATCCACGACGGACATTTACCTGCACCAAGTGATTCTCCTGACTACGACAGCATAGATTATACGAAGCAAAAGCACCATATAAACCGAAAGCATACCCATCAGCTCGACTTTGGTGTAATCAACGAACATATGTCTTCATCGCAGAATGTAAAAGCCTTACAGGCTGACCAGAGAATAAAAAAGCAGAGGACTGAGAACATGAGAACAACAGCCTTAGAGTACAGAGGCATCGTGGGTATCATAGCCCACCTGAGTGACGATAGTCTATCGGACGAGGTACCCATTCCACGAGACTTTGAATACTGGGACCCGAACATAGAAAGCATCCCATAGCCTTTCACGGAAGAAACCTACGTATCGGGACCGTGCAAGTCTGATGAAGGCTAGAAGATCTCATAAAGCTACAAAGTTAATACACATAGTGGACGAAGACTCAGACGGGAGCGCAGAAACCCCGCCTAGCTTTGAATATGACTCTGCCGCTCGCCCTTTCGCAAGTGCCGACTCTAGGAACCCCCAAAACCAAGGCAATTCATCCATGTCGCCCATTCCAATGCTGGTAGGCAACTATCATACCATGCACTTTCTGGCATGAGAATAAGTCCCTGTGGCTATGTGGCCTGGAATTGACGGGATACCACTCCGTCCCCCAGAGGCGAGATGTGGCTTTCGCCTTAAACGGAGAGGTAACCAAACGCATGGGAACTAGGGCGATTGTCATCAACAAATTATTTGCAGTCTATGATTGATACCCCGTCGAAGGTGAAACTGGATCAACCCACGAAAGCGGCGACAATAAGTCCGCCGACAAGAGCAGAGAAACTGACGCCGACATTGGCTCCCATGCTTCCTCCATCACCGCCCGTTGAGTTGCTCGAACCGCTAGCACTACCTCCGCTGCCACCACTGCCTGCGCCACCACTCGAGGTGCTGTTGCCGCTGCCAGAGCCGGTGCTGCTGGTCGATTCTGTGGTCGCCAGCACACTGACCAAAGCCGCAAGGACATTCGACTGGGCGCCGGCCGATGTGCTACTTTTGGTGTCATTTCCACTCCACTCGAATCCACACATACGGCCATTGTCACCCCCTGTGCAAGTAGAAGCGGCAGCCTTGGCACTCGTCTTCAACACGGGAAGGATCTTGTCGGCGGTGTAAGGGGCAACGTTGATGACTAAAGCCAGCGAACGGTGGAGAATGCCCTTGAAGAATTCCATGTCCGTGGTGCAAGTATTGGCGGTCTCGCATGCCCGCTCCACCGCAATGCCGTCGGGGAAGAATACCTCGAGCGAGCGGCCGAGGAGGCCGTCAAGGCGTGTCTTCCATACGTCGTCGTTCGTCTGTACGGCATGTTAGCCACTGACTGGGTCCATTTGTGATGTGTATGTTGTAGGGTAATCATGACTCACATAGTTATACAGGTATGCAGAACCCTGCAACAGAAGACCAGCATCATAAGAGAACTGAAGCTTGCTAATGGAATCACAAGCAGGTGCCTATTAACTGGTCAGTGCTTGCCAAGAAACAATCAAGCAAGGGATCATACAAGCACGCCATCGTAAGCGTTGAAGTCATCATCTACCAGGCCTATCTTCGTGAGCAAGTCGTATGTCTTGGCGGCTTCGTCGCTGTAGGTCTGGTTCTTGGTAAGGAAAGCGAGTTGAGCACCAATGCTGAAGTAGCCTGCGTTTGAGGCGGCTTATCCAGAGTCAGTATAGGAGACACCATTGTAGAGAATATCCACGGATTTTAGACTTACTGCTCACATAGTCATAGCCATTGTTGGTGGGTAAGATCTGCCACCTCAGAGCACCGGCGCAGCTGTTGTCATCACTGACACGTCGAGTGGCTTCTGTCTGTTCATTGAATACGGTTTGTGCGAGTGCTAACCACTGAGGATCTCCCGAAGGAGGGTCGACGAAATCCGTCTCCTCGGCTAATAACACGGCCTGAGCCCAGAAGCCCTGATCGTCGTTGCCCATGCTGGCGGTAAAATTGGCGGGCATATAGTCGTCATTTTTCCCGACTTGAAACTGTAGACCTTCCAATATGGTGTCGTCGTAGGTTGTATTTCCCGTACGCGACCTCAGATCAAGCAAGGTGCCCCACAAGATCGATCCAGTCCACCAGTAGTAGTCGCCACTGGGGGGACTATCGCCGAAGATGCCAGGCGTGTTGCCTGGTTCATCTCCGTGGTAGAAGGTCAAGAGATCCTCTGCCACCAACGCGGCCGCGGCCTTCACAGAGTCTGGACCCCAGGTCAGTTTCCTTCGGAACGGCGGATGGCCGTGATCGACAGACCTGCATTGTCAATGTCCACTGTAATGGCTCCAAGGACACCAGGGACGGCAAACAAGAGCTGCCCGAGCAGCGATGGCGAAGTTTTCATGACGATATGCTCCTGAAACTAAAGACGCGATGGGAAAGGATGGAAACGAGTGGGCGAGGTTCAAATGATCGGTGACGGGAGTAAGAGAGAGCCGACGCGTAAACGAGTACAGTATCCGTCTTCTTCTAAAGAAGGTGGTGACGCCATGTCATGATCGTCGGGTGCTTGAAATATCTAGGCTTCTAAGCCCTAGGGTGTTTTTCAGATCTAAATCTCCACTGGTACCAGTCGAACTAATTCGGGCCGTTGCTCTCGTATTGGAGCATGTGGTCGGGTTGGTGCTTGGTAGCCAATCGCGAGACGTGCCTTGAAATTGCGGTTGAATCCTTTCAGCTCTGCGCCTCACCGTACCACCTCCGCACTCCTTAGCGGCCCTTAGTGCGTTCCAGCAACGCTCCGTGATTTAAGCTTACATTGTGAACAAAACCTTTATTGGTACCTTAACGCCGGCAAGCCACCAAGATTGGGGTAGAAGGTTTATTCATTTCAAGCTTCCTCATGCGATATTTAAGGTCTAGTATAATGATTACACGGTAAGCTTTCTTCTGGTCTTCTATATTATCTTGCCAAAATGCTTCCTTCTGTCCTATATCGCTGTACCAAGGTGCTTCATGCAGTACAGCACCGTCTGAATATAGTTTCGTCTATCAGTTTCGTATACCGTTCCACACGAAAGTTGCATTCGACTAGGATTGACTGGCACGTTTCCAAGAGCCTAGGGCACCACCAGCTGACGGTGCTCTTCGGCTCCTTATCCGTGATCCCTTCTGGCGAATTTATCCAGCATCAGCAGTGATCGAAGATCACGTATTTCCAAGTTCAGAGTCACCCGAGGGATGCGGAGCACACCAAGACCTGCAACTGTGGTAGCTTTGGTACAGACCTGCCCTTTACCATGATCAAGACGTTGCATTTTCACGATGTAAAGCCGCTAATTTATTGCCACAATCGGGCCAACTAGACATGCTCGACGGGTATGGCCAACATTTCACAAGTCAAGATCTATCAATCTCTCTATGGTCCAGGATAAAGTAGGGTTAGTGGCCAGACACTCAAATAGAGCATTGATAAACACCAAGAATAACTCTCAAAATGTCCCAGTAGGCTTGTCGCATCAGGGATTACACGACACCTGAAGATTCAAGTGCTCGATGTGGTTGACAAGATAAAGGCATGGCTTGTTGGTCGGAGATCTGGAAGGTTTATCCCACTCGGGTTCGCTATATAACGGTTGAGAATAGGAATGGCTTGGTCGCGCACATCTGGACCGCTTTCAAGTTCTGTTGAGCTAGTGGGTTGTGTCATAACACTCGGGGGTGACGCTGCTGCTCTTCTAGAGAGAATTTAGTTGATCTGCATGGCTTCCATATGCTAGGTAGCAGAAAATGAGAAGTCTTTACAGTCGACGGTATATACTATTCATGAGTGAAGGTGATATAGGTTGCCTTAGTCATTATGACTCTTTATTCACGAATAACCGATAGTGACTGGAACTCACAACATCCACGACCTGTCACAGCTTTACCAAAGTAACTCGTTCCTGATGATATGATAAACAGCTCATCACAAACAAAGTCAGACTACAACCTTCTACCCCAGGCCAAAATTCCTGCAGATTATTTACCCAGATGAAAAAAGATCATAACATTGACAGCACCATACATCCACCTGGCTCAATGCACCTTCCATGCCACGTTGACAGCACCATACATCTACCTAGCTCAACGTACCTTCCATGCCATGTCATCGACATATCATCTCGACAGAATTGCTTAAGAAAAGCCCTTACAAGCTGTGATTTCTGGGAGTATGAACATAGAAGAGTTACCCCGGCACAGAGCGTGCCCCGATACTAGAGGAACATCAGAAGAGTCAAGAGGACTGGTTCAACGAACAGGAACAAGTCAGGTTTCTGTCAAGGAACAAGAGTAAGTGTTTACCTGCATTTGCTATGACGACTAAACTGATCATGCTTGGTGCAGGAGCATATTCTAAAGCATCTCTAACGGTTGATTCTGTTGATAATGCCGACGAGAGAAACTTGGCTCTCTCCGCTTCAGATTCCACCCAGCACGAGCCTCATGTCAGCATCGACCATGATACATGCATGGTCTTCCAGCCACGCGTAGAGCCACCGATAACAGCGAATGAGGAGCTCTTTGCCCCCCAAGCCAAGCGGAGGAGAATATCACCCATGGACTCTTCCATACCAGCCTCTGGGTCCAAATCGGACATTGCTCGAGATGTAGACTTTACTGACTGGTTCGCGCACTTTTGTGCACAATGCTTCACTGCTTTCAGCCGCTCGGAAGCTCTATCTGAGCATCGACGGGTGGGCTGCCATCCACCAGGTGGAAACGCATCATGATGCCACAAGGAACTCATCAATGAAGGTTCGTTGGTTATAAAGCCCGAATTCTCGGGGAAATGGCTGGGTTGGGGTCGTATCGGACTGGGAGCCAATGAGTGGACGACGTATTTGATACAGTACTATGAGATAAACTATGAATTGACAACTGTATTGTGTTTATTACTACGAGCTACATCATACACATTCAAACATAGCTCCTGCTCGTTGGAGGTATTTGCTCTGGGCGATCCGAACAAAGCTCTAGTGGAGTGATGGGACTTAAAAGTTACAGATACCAAGTTCTCTTCTTCAGAAAAGGAAAGGACAACTATGGCCGGTAAGCTTTGAATGTCATAAGGAAACCATGGCGAATAACGTGCTTTGTCAATGATGCAGCTGGGACTGAATGGCTGGAATACTCAAGGGAAGGGCAGGTTGTTGAGTCTACTCGTCCTTCCTTGAAGGTGCTCAACGCCAACTTGCCCTGTTGTACCTTCCGCATTACATTTGCAATGCCACGACACTCCATTTAGGCGGCTTAGAGGCTTCTCCAGGAACCCGAGTTTCCCACTGTCGACGTCCAAGCAACCGAGCAACAGCATGGAGCCACCCCAGCAACACAGCGCCGTTGTTCCCTCAACCGTTCACCTGCTCAGAGAGACGTTCACCATCCTGTACAGTCTGGTCCTAGGTACCCTGGCCGCCTGCATTGGAGTTCTGAGAATCCATTTTGATTGTTATATCCTTCTTGCCAAGATATGGGCACCTTTCATCGCCATTCAGGCATGTCTCTTGATCTTCAAAGTCTTGGGGTTTCTCCTACCATCCCGACGCGCCAATTGAGTACAATGTCATCCGAATCGCTAGGTCATCCCAACCCTCTTGCTCTCCACCCCGTCAATCAGCAGCGATATTCAACGCGACGAATTTCAGCCGGCTTCCCAACAGACGGTCCACCATCGTCATTGCCAAGCGTAGCCACTTCATCACTGACAGTTTCTACTACACACGGCGAGCTATCAACCATGTACACCACAGCACCGCGTCCAACACGCAAGGTTACACCCACCAGTATTCCTTTGCCAAAG
The DNA here is from genome assembly GCA_039778275.1 of Seiridium unicorne. Lineage (NCBI taxonomy): Eukaryota > Fungi > Ascomycota > Sordariomycetes > Amphisphaeriales > Sporocadaceae > Seiridium > Seiridium unicorne. The sequence continues at coordinate 62,861 of JARVKF010000010.1, read as the reverse complement.
GCATCAATTGCAACAACGTACGAGACGGCTGTGGCCAGCTATCCTCAGAATGACGAGAATGTTCCGCCTGGCAGCTCCCGAAGTAGCCTTCGACACAAGCACAAGAACAGCATTGATATCGCGGCTGCGAAGCTTCAAGCGAGATCGAAGCCTCGAGCACATGGCATACTTCCCAAGTCTAACACACTCAATGTGATCTCCAATTTGACAGCGTCCATGTCCCGCAACTCTTTGACCAAGTTCAATCGATCAACATCGATTTCATCCACGACCGAGTCAGAACCTCGAACAAGCCTCGCGTCCGTGTCATCAGTGGCACTACCAACTGCTGATATCGGCAACCCACGACAAGTCCACACGGCTCAGACATCAGCCTACTGGACTGGCCGCTTCATGGCTCTTCAAGATCGTTTCCGCAACGAGATGCTCATGCCCCAGAATATGGCCACACTCATTACGGCCCATGCCGAACGCTCAATTGTGCCGGAATACGAGGCCCAAGCACCAGCTCATATGGCGGCATCAGCAACGCAGCCCAATCTCGGCCGGACTCCGGCCAAGGGCAAGAGCCACAGGTACTCTATTTCCAATGCCCCGAAGAAGAGGGCACGGCGGCCTGGGGCAAGTTTAGACGCCGCACGGCTCGAAGACGACGAGAACAGAGCTCGTAGAGCATTCCTGCACCTTGAGGCCCTTTGCACGACTAGTGAGGCCAGAAAGAGTCTGCACGCTTGGCAGCAAACTTATGCTAGACAAATGGGCAAGGAAGAACTTCTCCCAAGGGGAGGAACGATGGAGGACAAGGGATTGCTAGGACGGCTGCTTCGACGTGGTAGTCACGACGTAGGAAAGAGAGCCAGTATCATTGGCATTGCTTTTGGGTAATGAGCATGGCCGGAGTGGGCGGCGCAGAAGCGGACGCGCTTGAGAGAGAGCGTAGCAGAAGGATTACGACAGTGCGATAATTGTTGGGCGCTTGGAGTTTATTGCAACTGTAGTGTATGTTTTGGAGCCTGTCTGGTATGAAATTCGAGAAGTATGGGGAAATGGACGGACTGTATCGTGTAAGACAGGAGGAACTACGTCTATATACGAACGGAACGGTAATGAGAACACGTATTTTACGAACGACGACGGCCAACGTCGATTATATAATACTTTGTGACCTTCTGCAAGTTACTATTTGGTCAACAGTCTTTGTAACAGAGGGTATGAAGGCTTGATGATATGTGAAATAGCACCTCGGAGTTTCGCTACTGCATCTCATGACTTCACGTTGATAAGTACTGCCTCTACATGCGCTGACGCACCGCTATCGATGCCTGATGTTGCGGTTCCCAAAATATCCATTCGCCCCTGTTCACAACCTCTCAAGGGGCTGGAGGTGGGGCATTTCGTGCTAGTACCTGCAGGGACTAGAGCAGCGCCAAATGCAACCTTATTTTTGAGGTGACGGAAGGCAGCGACAGGCATCTGATGGCTCAGCTTCAGAATTCCTGAACAGCCTCAACGACAGGATTGCTTGACGCTGAGGAACCCCTCCGTACGCCACCAATCCGCCAGACATGATATAGCCTGAAACCAAGCTGAGCCGGCACCTTCACCATGTCGGCCAACCCGCTTCAGCTCTCCGAGTACCTGGAGAAGGTGCAAGGTACGACGTTCAGACGACTCTACCACCAGCCCTCGGCCGCCTTTGCGGTATTCCGGCGCATGCTACCTCACTTGGCGAAGACGATCGTGATGGCCATCCTGTATATGCCGACCCCGTTCCTACTATCCGACCTCGATATCTGGGTGAAGCCCACCTCCAAACGGCAGAAGGATCAAGCTCTGTCTGTACTCATCGCACTGCATATCATCAACATTACGCCGCTCTCGAAAGATGCGCCGCAGACCATGTCGCTTACTAAGAACTTCAAGACCAGTCTACGGCTCGCATTAGAAGGAGGAGGAGATCACAACTCATTTGGCGTGCCTTCTTCGGTGCCCGTGGCGGCCGAGGTGGACATACCATATCTGGATGAATGGGCCCGACAGAGGTGGGATTCTATACTGCACTACGTTGTCAACTCCGTAGGCACCAGCGATGGTTTCCAGAAGGCCAGCGACAAGAACAACGGGCCCAATGCTGCGGTCAAGGAACTGCTGATAGGCGGTCGTCTAGTCGAGCGAAAGAGCGCGGCATCGCCGAGTGTGCACATTACACAAGCTGGATTCACGTTCCTCTTACAAGAGGCGAACGCGCAAGTCTGGACTCTGCTTCTGCTATGGCTGGAAGCTGCCGAAGCGAACCCGAAGGTTGGAATGGATCATGTCGACATGCTCTCCTTTCTGTTCCTACTGGCGTCTTTGGAGCTAGGTCGCGCATACAGCACTGATGCGCTGACGGAATCTAGGCGGAATATGTTACCATTTCTTGTCGACTTCGGCCTCGTATTTATACCCAAACATGATAACAAGTCTTTCTTTCCTACAAGGCTAGCAACAACGCTCACAAGCAGCGAGAGCAGTCTCCGTAGTGTCAGTGCTGGCTTCACCGCCGCGAGTGAAGGCGCGGCCGATGCACAGGACAAGAACGCCATCATCCTCGAGACCAACTTCAGAATATACGCATATACATCTTCGCCCTTACAGATCGCGGTTCTGGCCCTTTTCTGCGAGCTCAAGATGCGTTTCCGGGAGCTAGTATCAGGGCGTCTCACCCGTAATTCCATCCGTCGCGCTGTGGACATGGGTATCACATCCGATCAGATTATCTCCTACCTGGCTACGCACGCACACGAGCAGATGCATCGCGTGGCAGCATCGACCAAAAAGCCTCTCTTGCCGCCAGTCATCGTTGACCAGATTAGATTATGGCAGTTAGATACAGAGCGTATGACGGCAACTCCTGGCTTCCTGTTCATGGACTTTGACTCGGTCAAGGAGTACGACCAGGTCAAGAAGTTTGCGGAGGATGTTGGTGTGCTGAAATGGTTCGATGATAAGAAAGGTATGTTCTTCGCCAACAAGGTTGAACAGATCCGGGATTTTATGAAGAACCGGCGGAAGGATGACCAGTAAGGCGTTTGGATCTCATCGTTATCAAAATTGCGGCGTTCTCGGAAGCATTGGGCGGCGTTGGTTCAGAAATGCGTTTATGGTACCCCAAGTTGACACGAATACATTCTGTTGTCCAGGTTTTGACCACTTTGATTGTGGTTCCTGAGATGTCTGCCTCAATCGTCTGTAGTAACGCCATGAGCGAGGAACTTGCCATTGGCATGTCGTTTCCAACGTGGTTATTTGCCAACACTGATGCGTACAGGCGAATACTGGCAGGTTTGAATTGCCTTTCCAAGTGGAATCGTCCCCATATCAAAACACGAGGAAGTTACGATGATGTGTTATCCTTTTGCGACCATGGCCACTTAAGCTACGGAGTATCATTTCATCGTAACTTCCCCGGTTCTCGTTTTCAAAGGCTTGTGACCCACCATTGAAACAAACCGTGGTGAGCTCGACACCCAAAATAAATAGTGTCTTCAAATTTATGTTGTAAGATGGATCCTGGCAGCACAAACTCCTCTTCTCATTGACCTAGGACAATCATCCTAATTCTTCTATCATTATTTTTAACATGGCATCAAATTTTCGCCAAGATTCACTGGATGACGCCGACGGCGACAGCTTTTACAGCTTCCCACCATCACGAAACGTCAGTCGTCATGTCAGTATTGAACCCGGGAGGACGCCCGAGTCAATCCTCAGCCTAAGAACGGCATTGAATGCCAATCATCTGACCGCAGAAGACAACCGCTGGTCTTCAATCATGACGCCCCGGAATGATTCGAGCAGAATTAGATGGAGGCTTCCATTCAAATATCATCGTGAGCCCCGACACCGTCACTTCTGGGCCAAGCCAATGCTTGACCGGTTTGCCAAGGGGCGCACATCTTCAAGAAACCACTCAGACAACACCCATGATGGGGACATCGTTACGGCTCTTCCCGAAGAGCCCATCACAATTGAACAGCTAGTATCGCCCGCTGGCGCCGCCGATCCCGTCACGACCAAACAATGGAGCTCTACGAGTATCGGGTCCTCACTGCGTGCAGTCAAATCGTACAGTCTCGAGGAAGTCTGCTTCGACGACTCTCTAAGCTTCAGGAGGGGTCTCGAAGATATCATGGCAGATATCCGCACCTATCTCTCAGATAGACGACATGATGACTGTCCCTTTGCTGATAGTTTGATCCATTCTGCGGGTCAAAGACAGAAACACCCCGAGGGCCGGGGAATTGACCGTCATCAAAGTGAGAACCATGTAGAGGACGGCCCAGCAGAGGACGGCCCAGCAGAGGACGGCCCAACAGAGAACTTCTTGATATCGGCCGCTGACCTTGTAGGAATCCTGGATATCGTAATCCATGGTCTCCCACAAGTTGATCGCGAGCAACCTTCCACCGGTTGTCTATCCATACTTTTGCCCACGGCCACGAAGGCAAGACCCAGTACTACATCTAACAGCATTATCCTGGCTGCATCCTGCCTGGCTGAGCCGGTAACCACCATCGGCTCGGTCAAGCCTTCGTTTACAGTGATTGGGGATAAGAACACTCAATACGGTGTGACTAACGCGACTATCATTTCCAAACAAAGCGTCACGGAAGTCAGCTAGGGCACGACTCCCGATCACTCAGTTATATCGCTGCCTCTGTCAAGCGAAGGCATGCAACGAGGGAAACCGACGCGACGTGGCCTGTCAAGCTGTAGTTCTTGTCGCCACCACACAACACCCGCCTCTCCAATTGGAAGTAATATGACGGATCATGCGAGAACGTTCACTCCTGAGATCAAGCGTCGGCGTAGTTCTGCCCCAACGCCAGGTTCATTCAGCAAGGACATAGTCAAATCCGATAGGGAAGCCACCAGTGCACCTGACACGCGACTTGCTAGCTGTTGCCTTGACCTTCGGTCGTGCAGTTGCACGGGCCAATGGATTGCAACACTGGAAGAGCCCGAAGAGGATACCAAGTCAATACACTATGCAGCATTAAACTTGTATCAATGCGGAGTTGATGCACACACTGGAGCTCGCTCCCCGATCCCGTTGGGCGAAGCTCCTAAGCCTAATATCACCCCAGAGATAAGTTCACCAAATGGATTGGACGTGTCAGAGCTCTCGGGAGTGCCCTTGACGGATGAGAGGCCCGATAAAAAGATGAACAGCGGTTGGAGTGCTTCATCGCATAGTCATAAGGGCATTGTCGAACCGAGACGGCTTGGGGAGGCTTCGGAGAATGATCCCTTACTTGACGAACTTAGGCGATACAGCTTTATGCCGCTGGAAGAACAGACTCCGGAGAACATGCGCCGAGCAATACGGCCACAAGAAGGGGATCATGAAGAACTGTGGCTTCGAGGGCAGCGGAAGCCGTCGAGTAAAGAGCTGCTAGAAGAAATTTTAGTCCAGTCAGGTTCCAGCCGGAAGAGGAGCAAGCGAGCAAGCACGAGCTACTTTCCGAAAACTGGGTTGATGCCTTGATAGGTTTTGGATGCTGTATGCTACTTTTGAAGGACTGCAGGCTGCAGTTCCTTATGGCTACCCGGGCAGTTGGCTGTAAATCCAAGCATGACTGTACACTACATGTAGCATACACGGCTAGCATAGATTGAGACAGGATGATGGGACACAACGAAGTCGATTGACCTCTTCAAAGCCACCGGCTGCGCAATCATTTCCTGAACTTTTGTCTTTAATGAAATCACGAAGTAAACGCCGGCGAGTTTGACAGTTGTACTTCATGCTGATGACAATTCCAGACGGAACAATGGTCCTAGCACAATCTTCAGAGATCGATAATGTCTATTGCTACAATCTTGGTCCATATTGTCTGGACCCTCGAGCCTTGCGGTCGATCTCAATACTACAATATCAGTTTTTCTTCCCACACAGGCAGGTTCAATTTTCTTTACCTCCAACCTTCAATGTCGTACCGAATTACAACGTCTCCTTTTCCCCTTTCAATCGGATTCCCATGTGCGTCCCATAATGCCCTTTCTTTGTAGGTGACTTGGCCATTCCAGTCCACTAATATCGCAGTCTGTCTCTGCGTACCGTAAGCACCCTTTTCAAATATAGCGTGATTTTCGGGTGAGTTCGTCTCTTCCGCAGTCTCACGGCTCTCATCCTCGATCTCATCAAACGCGGGCTTCATTTTGCCCCTCTGAATGGCGGCTTGCATATCCCGATCCCTCTCCTCATCGCTGATGGCCGGGCAAAATATCGAGTTCTTGAGCTGGTCAACATAACTCTCGTGCTCGAGCCCGGCATCACGCACCGGCATCGTGTTGGTGTCTAACACCCCGAATAGCAGATCCAGGAGTTGCTCCTCGTCTGCGTCTTGTGATACGGACTTCTCGATGGCCTCGCTGACCAGCTTCTGCCCGTTGATGATCTTGGGCCATGTCGGCGGCTCCTCGTACACTGTGTTGCTCAGGCCCCAAACCCCGCCCCTCTTGCCTGCAATCTGCGGCACACCAGAACCGGCCTCACTCCGATTCGAGATGATGATCATGGGCTCAAGCGTCTTCTCATCGCCATTCTTCGCCTCCTCTCCTTCTTCTTTCGAGTTGGGTCGGGATCTCAGATCGCCGCAGATGAGCGAAAATCCACCAATGCCCTTCAGCAATCCACCCTCCAACGTCCTCGTGACAAAGTCGTCCAAGGGCTCATCCACCGGCGCGCCCAGCCACGAGTTCACGATCTCGCCGCGGCTCTTGACTCCGTAGATGCTGTTCTTCTCGGACGGGTCGACGTGCTCCCGGTAGTTGGTCAGCACGGCCACGCGGCCGGTCTTGCTGATGCCCATCCATGTCCCGCGCTCCCTCCGTAGCAGGTCCCGGGACGAGAGGATGGTGTTACCCGAGGGCGAGTGCTTCCAGAAGTGCGGCCGCGACGTGGGCCGCAGGATGTACTCCTCCCGCGAATTGATTATAATGACGGCGTACTTGGGATGCGACGTCGCTATGAGGCCGATGCACATCTTGCTGGGTTGTGGTAAAGTCCAAGATTTGGGACTTTTTCAGCTTAATTTGATATCGTCAAGCTGCTCAAAGGTAATGGGTCTCCACTGTCGAATACGGCTTTTATACAGCAAGCAAGGAATGGAGGACTCCAATTGTACATAAGAGAATTCTCGAAACCGCCTTTTCAATCCTGTTTGTATCCCTTCCGGTAAAACGTCTCGTGACAACAATGAGCCAGCTCAGCTCAGCTCCCTCCTCGGGCCCCAACGAGCCCGACAGTCGAATGTTGAGGGCGGTGAGGTCCGGGTCCGGCGGTCTCTCCACTTGGCAGTCGCCAGAGGCCAATAACCACGTCGATGATGTGGCACTGCGTTTTCCTTTACCTGGTGTTCTAGGCCCCAGAGACAAAGAGACAGGCATAGAAAATTTTATGCAAGAAACAGACAGGCCCCTGGTCCAAGAGAGATGCCCCGATGCGGCTCGTGAGATTGGGTGGGCTTGCGAAGATCCGATGTGTTCCCAGCCGGTTGGGTTTGGGACATCCGGGGGATGGAAGCCGTTACCGGACCGCAAGTGTGTCGTGGGGCAATTTTGCGGGACTTGGGTACGCCCTACGACTCCCCACGCCGAGAAAGCCCGTGGCACGTCATGTTAGCTTGGTCGACGTCACGAATGTTTTACAACTGCAATGACAATCTCTATATATCTTGTTTGCCGTTGAGATCAAGTTGATAGGGCGGGATGGTGATGTAAGTTATCCATAGTACTAGCGACAGATATATCCCATTTCAGGCTCTCTCTCTCCCTCTTGGAAGCTGTGTACGCGCTTTCGCCACTTTGGCATCAGATGTCCCCCGTCGCAGTGATTAGGATACCACGGATACTCCTGTACGGCGGTACATAGATGACATTCATTGCTTGTAAGAATCGCCGACAATTTTTAGCATGATTCAATAATGAGTGGTGCTTTCTCGTTAGGAGGACTGCCAATCAGTTGGTTTCGTGTATGCTTTGATTTATTATGAAATATTTTAACTGGAATGTTGGGAGACAGAACAGTCTTGTTCCCATATTGTACAGAAGCCAAATAAGAGGGTATCATGTTTATATGTTCTTGAGAAGCAAAACCATGACGAACAATATAAGAACGCCGAACGAAGCGCAGAGCCCGCAGCCATGATGCTGAACTGTGGCTTTACTCGTACTGGTAGCAGTACGGTCCTGACGTCGGATCCTGTACGTCCTCGACGGTCGCTGAACCGAGACGGCCAAAGTCGATGACTGTGCTGTTATCCACGTTTGCGGTAGAGTTACCATTAAAGATCGTGCTCGTGCCGGCGTAAACATAGCGACGGTTAGCAGGATCAACGGCTTGCCAGTCGGTCCAGACCTTGTCAACCATTGAGTGGTGCAAGAAGAAGGCAGGGTCTTGCGGCGAACCAAAGAAGTCATAACTAGTGATCAAATTAGTCGACTATGCAGCCTGAATCATTTGATGAGAAGCGACTTACCCAGTTCCTCCGATGGCATAATGACCACCACCATGAATTCCCGGGCTGTTGGCATCGCCGTTGATGACTGATTGGAAGGTAGCGATATCCTCGGAACTCAGGACAGAGTCGATGTCTGACTGGTTGGCATAGGTCTGAACTCCATAGTTATTCAAGTCTCGTGTCATGCAGTGCGGATCGGCCTCTGTCCAGTTTGCTGGGAGGCCGCTGAAGACTAGATCAAATGGCATCTTCTGGAAGTTCACGGTGTGGTTGGCGAAAGGCCCAGATGTGACACAGCCTCCGCCGGTCCCATGAGGGAGGATGGTGCCGCCGGGTGTGGAGTAGACCTGCGAGTCTCATGTCAGCATAAGTATCTAGCACGTCATTTTCTCCCTGAATATTGAGTTTTGGGTGACAGCCTCGAAACGATTGTCGTTGGTTGGGTATGTACAATGTCAAGTTGAACATTGATGAAGTGCAGATATGCTTACATCGCCAGAGTCTGGATCGTAGGCGCCATTGCTACCTGGAGAATTGTTATGTCAGCCGAGGCTCATTGGTGTTCAGGGACGGCTGTAGTAGATACAGCCGGTGTGCCGTGCAGATTCTAAGCTAGGCTGTGGAGATTCTATGGAATTGTCTCTTCTTACCAAGTGAGGTTTCCGAGCCATTAAACATTGGGCTACTCTCCAAATCGGTATACAAGGCCCAGTTCCAGTATGGAATGCCAAGTTGCTGAGGAAAGCCACAAGCGTGTAGCTCGGTCTCCATCAGATAGACAAAGTGGCGATGCCTTCAACATCATTAGCATCACCCAAGAGGCATCTTCTTCTGAAACAACAACACATACCAACTAAGGAACACGCCATTGATGTGAATACCGAGCGTGTTGTTGACATGAACCGCGGCATAGTCGTCAAACTTGTTCGTCGTCGCTGGAACTAGGTCGTTGAGGACGGACGGCTTTGCCATAACACATTGGATGGCGCTGATGAAGCTGAGCTTTTCGACATCAGTCAGCTGGCCATACTCCTTGCGGGTGACAGCGGTAGCCGTGCTGCATGTCGAGATCTCCCTGGTTGTGCAGATCGCATATGCAGGTATGGCCGCGCCAAGAAGAGTGGTGAGTAGGCGAGTCATTTCGATGGCGGCTTACTCCAACAAGGGTATTGCAAACGAGTGACACGAAGGAGTTGAACAGGAACTGTCGCGAGCTGGGTCAGGTTCACCGTTTACTTTTCGACAAGAGAAGCCAAAAGCGCGGCGACAAAATGCAGAGAGCCATACCCCTGCTGGGATCGAAGCATCGCCAAGGTTGTTTAATATCGCAAGGGGTTGCGTCCGGTGGGATCCAGTGGCATGGTCCCGAGGCCCAGACAGCGGGTCTGCACGAAATGTTGAGGGTTTGCCTGCCATCGCCACGCGTTCGCGGACTAGACGAGGCTCTGTCGACCGGGACTCGTTACAATTCGTGGAATAGTCTATCGGGTGCTCGGTGCCGTGGTCTTCGGGAACCGATTGCCGCTACTACATATGCAAACCAAATGAGCTGCTGAAGCCATGGTTCTCTCTTCGCTTAGTACCCCGGATTGTATAGTTGCGGAAAACCAGCAGCTGTAGGCCATTGATACTTGGTCGATGTGCCAAGTATCGCAAGTATCAGACCCGGGGTGAAGGCCGCGAAATGCGTGCTTGGATTATGTATTGAAGGGGTCCCAAGGCGCAGGAAGGCATCACAGTGGCGGTTGCATCGGCGCATTCTCAAGCCATGGGTGGTCGGAATGTGGGCTGCCTTCAGGTGCTTTTAATGGCATCGGGAGCTCGGGTCTGTCATTTAGCGGTCCCAGAAAAAACAACGATCTTGGATGGGCCCTGGAGATCAAATCTTGGAACCTGCACCACTGTGGCACACTCAACGCATAAATTGTCCCAGATTTGTTCGAGAACAATGCCACAAATCGCATTCAATGGCTTCGGATGAAAGTGATGATCATATCGCTATTTAGAGCATGAATTTCTCGACGACTTAGGTATGATAGGAACGAACGCCGCAACATTGGATCTGCGCATCAAAGTTAAGCTTCTCCGGATCGTCCCTACACTAAACTAACCTTGTCCTTAAACCAGATCTTAGGACTAGTCTAGTGGGCGGCTTGGCGTCGATGCGCTCCGCTATGTTCAGTAATTGGTCTAACTAGGCCTGGCCAGGACAGACAGAAGGTTGGCTTGGAGTTCTTTCTCTGGTTCCGCCCTCGTCAGCAGAGCTGCGTTGTTTCACAGTGACGGGCGATACCGTCATGCGAGTCTGGCTATGAAGTCACTGTTGAAATCATGTAATCGAGAAATGGCCTGATGGCTGTGCCGTCAATACAGCGCCATTGAGGAATCTCCTGTCATTTACGTGATCGACCTTGAAGATCTACTACTTGTTATGTCCTTGTAAGACAGCGTGAATGGCATTTCCCTGGAAACACGGCCCGGGACCGACATCAGGCGTAATGGCTGCTTTGAGTCCTATGTAGAACCATTCCACTTAGCAGAACGGGTTCCCCATGGCAAACCAAGGTTTCCAACTGCCGTGATGTTCAAGACATGCTACCACCAAATTTGAATCATAATCATCCAGACCTTTCGTTTGTTTTCTTCTTTTTGGACATTGCTTTTGCCATGACAGTGACTACTCTACTACGACACTAACTGGCTAGGGAACCGGTCCGAGGTGCGACTACTCTACGATATCCACCCTGGAATGGCACCTGGCGGTGTTCTTCCCTTAATCGTTGAAGAGAACTCCGTTCGGAGTTGCGTTGGTTGCGATGGCCGACTCGGCCGTGGGCTTAAGTTCCCCGAATGCCACCCTCGCCTCGGAAGCTCGAGTGGAGCGGTGTTTAAATTGAGGTCGAACCCGAAAGCTCCAGGCCCTCGTCCTAGAATTCTCTGTTAGGGCTGACTTATTAGTCCCTGTCCAACTGCACTAGTATTAAGAGACGCCTCGGAATGGTTCTACAGTCAATAGCTCCATCGGAAACCCCTGATGTTATATGGTTGCCAAGGGCATTCCACAGACCTGTCCCATGGGCCCGGGTTCTATTGCCGCATCATAGACAGCATTATCAGGTTCCCCCGGTCGATATGTACCATTCAAGCCCCAGGAGGTCCAAGTGGGAAATTGCACACATCCCCCACAAAGCCTGGTCAATACCACCAAATTCAACTATAAGCACCAACTATTTCGATTAATTACGCAACTAATATATTAATTCAATAGCCCTCGCTTGGTTATATTTGTATCTTGTATTTGCTCTTTTTAATAGCAATTTTTTAAATTTTGAAACATTATCTGTTGCGGAACGATGGTTAAAGGAAAAGGTAGCAATTGACTGCTTTTAAGTGTGCAATTTTCCGCTTGGACCTCCTGGCCCCTGACACAAGAGATGGCGCACCCCGCGCACCCAGAACTCTATTGCGAGTGCGCCATCTCTTGTGTCAGGGGCTTGCCATTGGAACAATTCAGGGGAAATGGTGTGTGTCCGATGCTTGATGCTGGCTGATCCCTGCATGGCCTGTTCAGGTGTATATCGGCCTGGGTCATCCCTGCATCCTATACTCCGCATAACTTGGCGTAACCGACTGCAACGAAGGAATGGCCTCCGGGAAGTCGTCCGGGAAGTCATCCGGCAACTCTGGACGTACATTGCATGTCGGAAAAATACTATGCGGACCTGCAGTAGCACGCACACCAACGGCGGGTCGATCCTGTTCTTCGGACTGTGTAGTGGTTGACAAATCCTAGCATCGTGTCACTCGCTAGCTTGACTCCAACAAGTTTAACGTGCTATGTGGCTTGTCGGCCAGGCTTTCTCGGAGTTGCTTCATCAGATACGGCCCTTTCCTCGGGTGGGAGCCGTATGCGGGAACTTAACGTTGCTTCGATGCATCATTGATGGTGCTTAGCTCGCCATCACCGTAACTTTCGGGGGTCCTTCGCTGTTCATACCTTATGCATCTGGGTGTTGACGACCAATTCCATGGTGGGATGTTACTCGTGCCCGTGTAGAGCTTCTGCTGTACACTCTTCGCAATGCGGTTGCCATCAAGATCCGCACTGTTAAGGTTTGACGACCCTGGTTTAACTTCGACATTGAACCGCTAGAGCCGTTTTGGCAGCCTTGGTGACAGGTATAACCCCGTGGCTTCCCTGCTTATCTTCGACAAGTGGTGTCTCCAGATACTCTAGGAACTAGGTAGAGGGTCCACTACTTTAATTCCTGGCCTTGCTGCTCCAATGTGTTGATCACTGCTTCTTCCATCCCAAGCCTGACTGGTTATCAATCGATCGCTTACTGACTGTTTGATACGAAAAAGCCCTGAGGACAATCCTATTCCCAGTGGCCACCATGAGCACTGCGACTATACCGGACCGTGGAGCAGAGACCTTGGGAGTGATCTGGAGTTTGACGGCTGCGTCAACAGTAATTCTGGCACTGCGTGTCTACTGCAAATTTGCAAGACATCGAGGGCTCTGGTGGGATGACTACATACTTATCCTAGCCTGGGTATGGACACCTTTTCCTGGCTTGTGAAGTATGCTTCGCTGACCACAATTGTCAGTTATGTCTTCTAGCACCGACCGCTGTCACAACAAGGGAAGTCCATCTTGGCTTTGGTAAACATGTGGGAGATATCGCACCGACAAATCTGGGAGAGCTGGGCTTACTAGGACAAATCACTGCTTTCTTCTCGATCCTCGGCGCCCTTTGGAGCAAGACATCCTTTGCGATCACAATGTTACGAATCACGGACGGCTGGGCAAAATGGGCAGTTTGGGCTTTCATCATCTCATCGAACTTGTTCATGCTCGTGTCTGCAATTTTCACTTGGACTTGGTGCACACCAGTGCAGAAGATATGGATTCCCGATCTTCCGGGAACCTGCTGGAACCATCAGGTGGTCGTACAATATAACACTTTTTCAGGTGGTAAGATCATTCAACTCTGTCCAACACGAAGCGAGATCTGAAATCAATATAGCATGGTCCGGCATCATGGACGTATTCCTCGCCTTGTTACCGTGGACGATAATTCCAAGACTGCAGATGCGAACCAGAGAGAAGTTCGGTGTTGCTATCGCCATGAGCATGGGTATATTGTAAGCGCCCATCGCTACGGGAAAGCATTGCACAGGCTAATTACCAGGAAACACAGCGCCGGTGTGACAGGATTCGTCAAGTGCGTCAAACTACAGGCATTGGCCAGTGGAGACTTTACATGTAAGGTTGACTATCTATGACATATCACATTCACTATAGCGCTAACGAGTATGCAGGGGATGGAGTTGACCTCGTCGAATGGGGTGCAGCCGAAACCGCAGTCACCGTCATTGCAACCTCGATCCCTGTGTTGCGTGCGCTTTTCAGTGAACTCAGCTCGTCGGCTAGATCATATATCAAATCAAGCTCGAAAGACGGCGTCCCCGGCAACCAAAGCCGCATGACCAAGACCACAACCCAGATCAGCACTCGTCAGCGGCCAGTCTCGAGAGACGACGACTTCAGAGATTCTGATAGCGATAAGAGCATCTGGCCAGGAGGACGGCCGTATATTATGAAGACAGATGAGATCACTCTAACTTTCGATAGGAGGCCCGCAGATGAGGAGCACGGATATGAAATGGGTGCGCTGGGCGCAGCCCAATTTCAGAAGAGGTAGTCTCGAAGAGGAGTGATTCAGTAGCGATCTGCTTTTGATATTTCTGCGGTCATATAACAGGCTAGGATACCCATGTTTCAATGCAACTTTCGGAAACTGTTCAGAGACGTACCTTGTCATGCTCCAGGGTCGTGGTCTAGAATTCACAACGCAGAAGAGACCATCCAACACCCCACACAACTTCTCCTCAATGTTACCCTACAAGGGACCCTGGAGAATGGCTTTTAATTTCATCCGATGCATTCCACGCTTTGGATGAGATCGGATGATGCCACAATTGGCATCTCTTAACCGTCTGGTTTCAAGCATTCGGAAAGCCTCGGCTTGTATTCAGCGCTCTAGAGCACAGACCTTCATGCTGCAACGGCACCCTCGCTTGACACTCGACATCGTCGATTGTCAGATTGTCATGACTGTAAAGAGCGGCAACTATAGTTCTACTGAGTCGGATGATACCTGTTATCGTATGGTAAAACCTGAATCAAGAGGGAAATCCAATCGCTAACATGGCAGGATCAGCCATTTGTGTCCTGCTACTGCGCGATCTTTGCATACGGGTATTTACACTCGGATCTAGATCACATCGACAAAAGAGCCACTCGCTACAAGCTTGCAGTGTTTACCCATCATCGGCAGAAAAGTCCTGAAGCTGTGACCACGCATCCCACGACATATCCATGTCAAAGAGTTCGCTCCAAGCCCCGTCGTTAATATCTGTTTGCAAATCAGATGGTACACACGCTGACATATTCTCCTGGAACAACGATGGGTAGAAGTCAGAGCTAGAGGAAACATGCGTCATTGATTCATCTGAAAATGACCTTGATGCTATCGAGTCAACGTCTTGTCCCTGGCGGATATTCCCGCTATCACCTGCCGCGGTTGCTATTGGAGAATCCCAGAGATGGTTTATGCCGAGTTGGGATGGTGACATCGAGTTCACATTGGTCACCCCCGCAGCACGGTGGGCTTTGTTGAGAATGACGCTTATAGCCTTCACTGCCGTCTGCGCTTCTTTAGACATTGCTTCTTGCTGCTTCCATATGGCTTTGGAAGACTGAAGAGCCGATACGCTCCTTTGATAAATCTCATCCGAAGACAGCGGGGACTTTCCCTGTCGCATGTTTCTGATGTCGTCGTCGAGATTGACACAGAGTATCGTCGTCGCGAGTAAGAACTCGGATTGAATAAGCATTAGAATCTTCCACCGATCGGCGTGAAGTATGCGTCCAGGCTGGCATTGCTCGAACATTTCGCCCTGAAGCCGCAGGACATTGAACGCCGCGCCAATGCAGACCGTATGTGAAAGGCCGTATTTGCTGTTGGTCTTTGCGAGAATTATGAACTTGCGGTGGAGGGTCATTTGCGCATGGTAGTAACTCATTGCCATGTAGACACGTCGGGTGATAAGATCTGGGCCATCCATAATTGATTCATGCATGGGCTTTAGTTCTAGCACGGGGGGCTTCTGAGCATACGCGGTATCGAGCATCTTATGTAGACTCATTGCTTCGTCATAATTCCGCGGCCTGGACGAAGTAGTGAAATCGCAAACCATACCGTAGACTGAGACCACTCTGCTTTTATACGCGAGGAATTGCGAAAGAGTGTGTTCGGTCTGCGGCCGTGCTGGCGGTAAGATCGCAGTCGTATCATCGAAGTCATCGTCAAGGAGATTGCGGGGTTCAGCGGTGTCACATTGAGCTTGTTTAATCATTCGTGGTAGCCCGATTTGGGAGGCTGAGGCAGTATCGAACTGCGTGAGGATGTGCCACGTGCGTCGGCGCATTTCTGCTTCAAAGGCAGACATCTCTGGAAAATGAGAACCATCACGATGATACCCCATCTTGAGAGCCACGCGAATAATGACTCCTGCCAACTGCCAGCCTCTTTCCTGTGTATCCTCGGCTTGAATGTACTCGACTTGAAGGAAGGAAAGCAATGCTTCGATAGTGTGTGGTGTGCCCTTCATGTAGTTGCCCATCCTGAGACACTGTATCATCTTTTCCCGAGAATTCTTGACGATTTCCTGATATTCGACCAGTGTCTCCTTATCCAGCTTGTCGAGACCTCCGTCGACGAACAGTGTGGAGTAAGCCGCCATGAACATCATTCCAAATAATATGGTGACCCACATGATCGGGAAGGCGAGCGGGTCGGCCCAGAAATCCTCGTATTGCTTCAAGAATACTCTGTGGTGTATGACAAGGGAAACAGGCATGTCTGCAGAGTCAAAATACTTTGTGATCATGCTATCAACGACGAGCCGAGGAGGAATCGCAGCTAGGATCTGCATCTTCGTGATCGGATAAGTTTGGAAGAGGAATAGGTCGGCTTCAGGAGATCTTTGTGGGTCCTCTTGGTGGTGGCAGCAATCACTTTGTCCTCCCATCAAGTCCTTGAGGTCGCTGATCTCGTCAAGGATGGCCATCCAGTGATTGCTCTCGACGTACGACGACTCATGCACCTGTAAGTTTATGCGCCCAAAGTTGTGCGTGAGCACCTCTTCATCGTCAGAAGCAGTAGCCTTAAAGGCTTCTTTATTTCTAGGGTTCAAAGTAGCAGTCTTGTCCTGTTGCTTTTCCACCAAAGATCGAACGAGCGATTCTAGGTGGTCGATGCGCCCGTGAAAGGTATTCTGAATGCCTGGGTCAACTGGCCCATGTCCTTGTGTACGTTGTAGCTGGGGAAATGGGAAGCTGCATGTCGCCGCCTGCCCTAACTTGACGCAGCTTTCGCAAGGCTGTTTGCGATCGCAACGTAGTCTAAACGTTTATCAGTCGAGAAATTCTGGAACAGAAATCGATGACGCCCTCACTTTCTTTTCCTGCAAAAGTTGCAAGATAGCTGAAGCTTTTCTCGTCCTTTCGTCCTCGCCATCAAACGGGCGGGGGACGCGGATGAAGCTGCCATGTCCGTCAGTGCATATGTTGTGCGAGCTCCAGGTTAATGTATTGCGGAAGCGCAGTCGTAGTGTCTGTCCGTATGGTGACGAAACGGCAAGACAATAGTAGACGGAGGATAAGTGGGTCATAGACGGACGTCCGCTTCCTTCCGATTGGCTTGTGCGAAATGGCGAACTAGAAGTCCATATTAAGCATGGAAGTGTTCTAGTAGGGCAGGCTTGAAAAGAGTATAGGTAGTATGAATGTATCGAAAGCCAATTCAGGAATTATACGCTCAAGCAGATCCTTTAAGTCAAGATTGTGAGATATTCGACCAAATTATAATCCACATTTACCAGCACTTACATACCAATCAAGTCCACTGATACTCGTTCATCAATATGCCTGCCAATTTTGCAGCCTGGATGTTAGCGCCCAAACAACGTTTCCAAGTCAAAGAAGCACCATATCCCACGCCCGGGCTCAATGAAATCATCGTCAAGAACCGCGCCGTGGCAGTAAATCCTATCGACTGGATCCTGCAAGATCAGGGCACCAGGGCCACGTTCGGCTGGATTAAATATCCATTCGTCTTTGGAAGTGATGTAGCCGGCGAAGTTGTGGAAGTAGGAAGCAGGGTCGCACGTTTCAAAGTGGAAGACCGTGTTGCAGGGCAGGCACTTAACACCGACGACAAGGTCAATAGTGCTGCGCATGGGGCGTTTCAGCTGTATACTGTTCTTCTTGAGAAGACTAGATCGGCAATTCCTGAAGACCTTTCGTTCGAGGCTGCGTCAGTATTGCCCTTGGGTGTTACGACTGCTGCTGCAGGCCTCTTCGAAAAGGATCGGCTTGGAGTGCAGTATCCTTAACTCAAGGCGGAACCAACTGGAAAAACATTACTTGTGTGGGGAGGTTCCACGAGCGTGGGCTGTAACGCTATTCAGCTCGCCGCGGCCGCTGGGTACGAGGTCCTATCGACATCTTCGCCTAAGAACTTCGATCTACTTGTAAGGGTATGGTATTTATGTTGTTGTTGCGCTGGAGAGCTATCCTCTCCAGCGCCCTCTGCTCTATCTTATATACTATACGCACGGACCATGTGGTCTGTGCGCGTCCCTACAGCATGCACTGACCACGTGGTCCGTGCGGGGAAACCCCGTCACATGACCGTGACACTACTGAAGTCTATTGGTGCCAGTCAAGTCTTCAATTACAACGATCCCAACGTTATCAAAAAGATTTTGAACGCCATGGATGGCAAAACGGCTGCAGGAGCTATAGCAATCGGGGATAATTCAGCATTCCGCTGTCTAGATGTATTGGGTCACTGCAAAGGAGACAAACATGTCGCGATGGCGACATTCCCTATCCCTGCACAGCCCAAGCGATTTGCATTGCTGCAGATTGTCTTCTACTCTGTTACTTCAATGATCTCAATCGCCATAAAATCTAGGTTGCGGGGGATCAAGACAAGCTTTGTAGGGGGGACAGTGGCTCACAGTCCAGTCGGTGACGCCTTATATGTCAACTTCTTGCCAGAAGCGCTTGCGAATGGCAAGTTCAGAGCTGCACCGGAACCCATGGTCGTTGGACAGGGGCTAGAGCCCATCCAGGAAGCACTGGAGTTGCAAAAGAAGGGTGTTTCAGCGAGGAAGATTGTTGTAAATTTCAAGTAACTCGCTGAGCTGGTGTACCTGCTGGTGTTGCACTACTTCTCATCAGTTTTATTCCAATATGAGAAGGGATGTTGCGACTATGACGACGTTGATACTGCCGCGTCCCCGGGTCTCAGCTCCCGACTAGAGGGTTGAATGTGTAAGTACGATAAACAGCGATCGGTATTCAATGCACAAAGGCAATTGAATAAAATGAAGAACGGATGTTAGAAATCAATAATTCACATGCCAAATAGCTAGTCGTCTCTAATGATAGACTCACATATCCCCTGACTTCTGATCGATCCTAAGCTTCTTGGCGACGCGCGACATGCAGGTTGGAACCATTAGAGTATGTCATCTGACAGGAAAACATGGGTCGTGCCTTATTCGTGTATTCTGTTATCATCCATGGCGTTAGTTCATTGGTTCAACCAAGAACATTGAGACGGGTTGTAGATCAGGAATCCGTCTTGCTAACTCCTTCTGGATCTGAGTTGAGGGGCAATGTGCTTTATGTAAAACCCACGATAGTCATCGGACACCACGCCGGCCCGCATCGTGGTATGACAAACCCAAGGGGAAAGCACATGACGTAAATATTCTGGCTTATAAGCAGTATTCCCAGCTCGATTAGAGCGACACGGGCAGGGAATTGACACCTGACTGTTGTCGCTTTCGTATCTGCCGCGGAAGACAATTAAAACTTTGAATTGGCCACATAATTTCATTGAACGATTAGTTGATAACATTTGGAGCTTGCTCCGTCACTCTCACAATCATCATAGCCTGATACATATGTATGGCCATTTCGATTTCATACAATACCAAATATGAAGCCACCTCAAGCTCTGCTCAACGTCCCAAGACCACCGAAATAATTTCAATGATACAAGTATGGTAGAGCATCAAAGACAAACGGCCTTCTCTAATGACAGACGTAGGCACTCATTGCAGGATATGAGAACACTATCGATGCGGTTGTCCGCAATACCACTTTAGAGAATGCAACCTTTGATACCGTCGTGCGACCATGGGTAGACACCGATAACGCCATGCAAGCCCCTGTATGTATGATTGCCAATTTGCAATACTGCAGCCCATGATAGGTCTTTCAGAGTGCCGGCTCCGGATGGATGAGCTCATTAGGGAATACGAGAAATGTGGGGATTTGGGAAGCTGAGCGAGAAGGAAATTGAGGATACCTGAAAGGCCGGCTGGAAGTCGACGAGTTGTGCAGCCAATACAAGCGCAGCGTTGGACAAGAAAGCGGCGGCGTCTGGTTTGATGAGCAAGAGCTGGATGGAGGATGAGCTGGCCAAATGGGGAATTGACGATTCTCTGCCCGACCGACCAAGAAGATTTGTCCCGTTTGCGAACGGCGGAAGCCAAGAAGTCGTCAAATACGCGCACAGCTCCGAGGTTCGTCGTCGAATGTTCTTCCAGAACGACAAAAAACCGGTCCAAAATGAACTAATACTTGAAGAAACCATACGAAGGCACTGCACGCAAGCCCAGATTCTAGGCCTGCCGAACCATGCGGCCTTTCGAGCCAAAGGCCGTGCGGTCAAGTCAGCTGAATGGATCAAAGAGTTCCCAAGGAACGTCGATGGGCGGCTAGTCGACCATGCGAAAAAGGAAGTTGCCGAACTCCAGCAGCTCCGAATCGAAGACCGAAAACAACGGGAGGTGCTCCAAAAGGGAGACGAAAAAGCGTTTCCCGCCTGGGAGCAGCAATACTACATCAACCTCATGGAAAAGGCAGTGGATCTTGATGAAGAGAAGATCTCGGAATATTTTCCAGTGGAACAAGTCATGGTGCTACGTTGGGGCTATTCACGTTCTTCCTAGGTCTTCGATTCGACAAGCTTTCCGACGATGACCTCGGCGAAGATGTAAATGGCATGAGAGTGTTGATATCTTCGCTGTATGGGGAGGACCATCAGAGCATGCCCATTTCATCGGCTATCTCTACATGGATCTGATCTGGAGAGAGCACAAGTACCGCGATGGCCAGAACGTCAACCTCGAGTGTGGCTACTTGAAGCCGCATGGAAGCAGGAAATAACCTTCGACTATACTATCCTGCGCACTTCCAACACCAGCACCGGGGATTTGCAAGCTCCTGAAGCATGTTGAAGTCGTCGCGGTATTTCATGAGCTTGGTCATGCGTTACACGATCTCCTTTCCAAGACGACCTACGTTGCGTTCCGTGGCTCAAACAGATTGCCTGTCGATATAGGCGAAATGCCTAGTAGTAAGTGCCAATATATTTGTCTTGGACCTCTCTCCGCTCCTGCGCATCAGCGCACTTGAGGCTCAAGCGCATGGCAGATGAAATATATATATAGACTTTGGGGTAGACTAACTGGCTGACGTACCTGCTTGAAGTGTTCCTAGAAAACTTCGTATGGCTGGAAGACGTGCTTTTGGAGCTCATTCAACACTACACTACACTTGATCAAGAATATCTGACCAAATGGCAGATAGACAATCCAGGCCAGCCCGATCCACCGAGGACCATACCGAAGGAACTGGTTCAAGCTCTTCAACGCAGCCAATGGCTCGACCAGGGGTTATTCTATAACCGCCAAGCGTAAGTGAACTAGCAGCCTCATACTCTTTGCTGTGGTTTCTAGACACAATCTAATGTCTCGAAAGTATGGTATCGACCTTCGATATGGCCGTTCACAGCATAAAGTCTCCGGATGACGTACCCGACATGAGACAACTCTGGTACAGTCTCCAGGAAGAACTTGAGGGCAGAGACTTCACCGACATCAAGTCAGATGGATCTGCATTCACCACATTCGCACACCTAGTCTCACGGTATGATGCAGGCTACTACGGCTACTCGGCGTAAGTCCGCCAATCCCTGTCACCCACGACACACCTCTGAGTATAGGTCTGACGTCAGCAGCTGTGCTGCCTTCGCGCAAGACATCTGGCGATCAAAGTTCGCTGAATATCCCCGCGATCGGCTGACTTGGGAGTTGTATCATCACATGATCTTAGAATATGGTGGTGCACACCCGCATAAGCTGCATATGCTCAAGGACTTCCTTGTGCGGGAACCGAACGGGGATACCCTGGTTGAGAGCTTGGAGCTTGGAGCTGTGGAATAGCTTCACTTGCAGGGATATTAGGTCTCGGTACGTCAGAGAACACTAGGAGGAAGGTGATGTGGGAAACAGGTAGAGGGCTGGGTAAGTGTCTGATGGCTGTACAATTGAGGGATCTGAAAAACTAAATTACAGTCCTTGAACTGGACTAGTTTCATCAAGTGAATTAAATTTAATACTAGGAATCCGCTTTCTATGAGTCGTAAATGCCATTTTCAACCTGCCATCCCTATGCGATCGTAAAGACGTCAAGAAATTATTCAAGTACATCTGCCAAAAGGACTTTGGCATCCGGTGCCACAATACTCGCTTGTATCACCGCACCAACCGTACTGGGAGCAGCACAAGTTGTCAGTACACGTATATCCGTTAGAGCCTCCACAAGTATCATCCGGGCTTGGGGTACCTGTGGTAGGAGGAGGAGTAGGCGTACTGCCAGAGTCTCTATACCAGTTGGCGGCGGCGTCTCCCAGGCATGTGCCGACAGTGACGGCTACAGAGTTGTCAGCACCCTTGTGAAAAGCAGGCCTGTAGAAGTAGAGGGAATATAGGAATGCTTACGGCTAAGGCCTTTGGCTTTAAGGGCGTCGATGGCTTCCTGAGCCAGCACATGCACTGTCTGGGCGTGCACGTCGTGCATCAAGCTGATGGTACCACCGGCATCGAGACCATTCTGGAAATTCGTCATGGCCACGCTAATGGTATCATCATCATGCTCGTAGTCGAGCGTATCAATGTTGGCACTAAGAAAGATGTTAGTATAAAGTCTCTTGATTGCACTGTCCCTGCTTGAAGAGATATCTAGAAACAAGGGGCATGACTTACGTGATGACATGGTATCCAAGGTTTCCGAGGGTCTGCAGAGCTAAGGCATTGGTGCTGAAGTAGGGAGGTCGCATGTATGTTGGGATTTTGCCAATGATAGACGTCAATGCAGTCTCGAGTTGGGTCATCTGAGATGTGATGCCAGCAGCGTCGAGGGTAGCAAGGTCGGCATGGGACCATCTAAGTACTGTCAATAAAAACAAACCAAGAAGGTTAGATTCGAGGTCAAGTGCCCGGGACATACGTGTGAGAGCCAACTTGATGTCCTTCGTTGTACATACGCTGCACTTGAGCTGTATAGTCACTGTGTGGCAGGCATGGTCAGCTGCAACGAGTCATGTAACAAATAACACGACTTCTTACTAGATGGATCCCCAGTTTTCGCCGTTCAGGAAGAAGGTAGCCTTGACTCCATTGGATGAGAGAATATCCAGTAGCTCGGATGTGTACTCAAAAGGACCATCGTCGAACGTCAAGGCAAAGGTTCCAGGAACGGTACACGCCGTGATTATCGAGCCAACTGGAACCGAGGATTGTCGTCGTTGCAGTTGACTGACAGGCGAGGCGGCGGCGCCCGCCAGGAGGGCAGCGAATAGAGGAACAACAAGCATGGTGGTGGCGGCGGCGTCAAACTCAATCTCGAGATCTTTAAGGCTGGTGTGTAAGTGCTTGCGTGCGTGCTGTCGACCTCAACAACGAGACCAGTTCGGATGTCTGCATTGTGACCAGCGGCCAGGGCGAGTGTTCCGCCTTATTTATACAAATCGCGGCGCTTGCGAGCAACCATGCATACGATGAACATCAGGTCGACTGCCCAGCCTCCTAGGGTGAAGACGATCAGTGAGCAGGCTGGATGGGCGCCACATACTGCAAGCTGCATTGCATGGTCATGCGCGATAACGTAGCCAGAGCTGCAGGCCATAAGGCGTTCTGACCGACTGACCCTAGTCGGGCATAGTCGGACACGAGCAACATCATGAACGTTTTTCTCTCTCTCCGGGGATCATGTCACCACTGCCCAATCAGAAGAGGCTGGTCGTGTTGCTCTGAGTCTTGTCTTGCTGGTCGTTCTGCAGGACTGAGGCATGGCGCAGATTGAGCTCCGGCCTAAGGGCTGCCAACACTGCCAAGCTCACGCCATTCCCGCAACCGGCAACTTCACCGTAGTCGTGAGCCAAGGTCGTATTAGGTGGGAAACCCTACCACTCGGCCGGCGTCGCGCTGCTGATCCTGAGCGATCGTTATGTCTGTTGCTGTGGTCGGGCGGGTTGGGTCTTCTTTCAGCTCTATTGATCACGTTATAAAAGGCCCGCATGTGGCGTCCGTCAGTGACAACATGCGCGGCATAGTCTACCCCAAGCTTGTGTACCAAGCTTTTCGCGAAGTCAGTCCTTCAAACTCTACGTGCGCCTCCGTCGCCCTGAGCAACATGTTACTTTGAGACCTCCGCCTTCCCCAACCTCGTGGAACCAAACCACATCATGCAAGCACTCTGCAGCATTTTAATCTCCTTATATTACGGTGAAACCTCAACCCGGAAGAAACATCCAAACCTCCTTGCTTTTTCTTACCCCGCGACGATGATTACTGCATGCGCTTATATGCAGTGTAGCTGATTGTGGGCGCACACAGAGCTCATCAGCAACGCTCCCCGCCAGTGAGACTATTTCCTGCTGCCCCCTGCTAGGGGAGCAGGGGCACGACAGGCCACGAACCGGTAACGCTGCCTGGCACCCCACTGACCGATAGGCGAGCCTTAGTTCTATAAGCCCACGTCGGTCGAGTGTGGGGACGTGATGCCCACTCAATACAGTATAGGTCAGCCCTTGTCCTTCCACACCAGAAGAGATTATGTATGCATGACTGAGTATGGCCGTCGTGCGGCTGAGTAAACTCCGTCATGGATCAGGCGATATTCGGTGCGCACACACCCCGCTACCCTTCAGTTTTCCTCGCTTGTTCGGCAGCCAAGAGGCACGAGCACGTAGTGGGCAATAGTCGGCCCCTGATCTAGTTACCGCATCTGGAGATATCCATCGCAGGGTGGAGCGGTGGGCCATATCCGACGTCACTTATAGACCTTAGGCGAACACGAATTTTCTGAGCCAAGATATACTATGAATAAGCGCGTTGCCTGAATATGAGCCAAGAGCCTACAGCGAACAGCATCGCCGGCCTTCCGAGCCTTATCCTCGCTCACACGATGTTTCTTTTGCATCTTGGCCTCCCAGGTTCACCCTTATGAGTCAATTTGCGAACTATGGATCCATATGCAATGGGTTTCCATTGAACTGCCGTGCCTCTTGGTTGCATGGGGGTTAAATTACGAGGGTATTCCAAGAATGGGTCCAGTTGCTGCCAAGTGCATGGGCAAATCGTCGAGGGTACTGCAAAGACATGACTTTTTATGATATGGTGGTCGACTCCATGTCCGAGCAATACTTCGATCCCCAAGCGGAAGGATTTAAGGCTTGGAAGGTAGCTTTAGCAAGGAGATCCACATGACGATTGAGTAATGCCCCTGGTCTTTCGATATTATCAGGGTATCCATTAAACAGGGCACCTGTATCCACCTCAGCTGGCAGGGCTAAAGAAGGGCCAAGGCCAGTATTCAGCTGATTATTTCAGTGTCTCAACGTAGCCAACAGAATTAGGCATACCTCAATTCATGACTGGATTAAGAACGCACGCTTACAAGCTCCCAGTACTACTTGTTGAAGTTGGTGATATACGCGCTGCGGTATGAAACAAACAGAAGAGAAGCAAAAATATCATTAATTGACCATAACAATAGTAAGGACTGCTCGGGGTGCACTGCAAGTCATGCGATGAAGAGGACATCGTGGTTGCAGTCCAGGAAGGAGATAGTTTCGTCAGGCTCAGGATGCGCCACGATTGCAGGACAACACATCATCGCATTGAGTCATAGATGCTTATGAGTAGCGAATTCAAGCTGTTGTTTCTCGTTATGATTCTTTCATCACCCGTTTCCGCTTTGATGATAGCTCAATTCTGGCTGCCGTCATTGTTTCACTTTTCTTTGTTCGTGACGCCTCAACAAAATAAAGTCCTTATCTGACTGCAAAATGCGACAAGACAACTGTCCAGTTTGGTGGCTATTGATATGAAGCGTTTAGCGCTCCCCTTGTCATTATTTAGGATTGAAATAGCTTCTATCGGCCGGCACAGGAACATCGCGTCCAGTATAGGGTGCGCAGCACAGCAGCGGCAATATTCCAGCAAAAGCTCATACGGTTTCGACTCGGTCGCAGCAAGCCAAATCGAGATAACCTGACCTCTCAGAAGCCATGTCTAGCACGAAAACTTCCGGAACTCATCAACCACGCTATCGATCGAGGTACTATGGAACAGAATACGAGAATAGCGTCGAAGACGTCGAAGGCTATAAGAAGGGAGGCTTCCACCCTGTCCATCTCAACGAGGTCTTGAACGATCGCTTCGAAGTATTGCATAAGCTAGGATATGGAGGATTCGGCACCGTTTGGCTTTGCTGGGACAAGACTCGTTCGAAGTGGTGTGCTGTCAAAATATTGGCAGCTGACCATTCTGACAATGGTAGAGAACAGAAGATCCTGGGCTACTTGACCAGC
This sequence comes from Seiridium unicorne, assembly GCA_039778275.1. Lineage (NCBI taxonomy): Eukaryota > Fungi > Ascomycota > Sordariomycetes > Amphisphaeriales > Sporocadaceae > Seiridium > Seiridium unicorne. The sequence goes on along the minus strand of JARVKF010000010.1, from coordinate 36,544 downwards.
AACGCGTCCGCGGAAGAGCTGCAACTTAATCGAATCGCAGTCCCATCAGAAAGGTTTTGGTTGGAGGGACCGAACGGGCGACATTTATGCCATGTTTTGCCCCTCTTCGGTCCCAGTGTCAACGACTGGCGTCTATTGCAAGACGACGAGGACCAAGAGGCGATGGCGAAAGTCAAGGACGTCTGCTACCAAATTGCAGAGGGAATGGCCTATTTGCATCGTTTCGGCGTCTGCCATAACGACTTTCGACCTCACAATATCTTAATGAAGCTCGACGGTATCGATGCCCTTGGCCGGGAACAGTTACTCGAAGGGCTTGAGAAAGCTACGAAACTAAAAGTGGAAACAGTATCTGGCGATGACCCGGCGCCCCACGGCCCTGAATATTGTGTAGTGCCCCTAGATTTCTCCTGGTGTGAGACTTATATGACGCCTGAGATCGCCATCATCGATTTTGGAGAGTCGTTTTTGGTCAATGAGCCTCGATCAGTATCTGGTATTCCGATAAAATATGCGGCACCAGAAATCCTCTTTAGTGGCACATACGCACCCGGCCTGGCCAGTGACGTCTGGGCGTTGGGCGCCACACTGTATGATATTTGCAATATCGCTGATTTATTCGGAGACAGCGCATTAAGCTATGGCGTTGATGCTTCTGTCGAAACTATGGAATATCTCTTAGGGCCTCTGCCTGAACCTTATCGTAAGGTCTGGTTCCAGAACTTCCAGGATTCTAGCGATTCGTATGCGGCTGACGACAGAAATAAACTGGATGACACCTCCACCCCAGTCCAATGGGAGGCGGCCTGGCTTGAAAAGTGCAAAAACGACACGGCCTCCAAGACAGGTTACTCGAGACCTTTTGAGTTATCCTTAGCAAGTGAAGTGAATCAGTCAAAAGGACTTGGGGATCAATTTCCGCCGCTCGAGGAGCTCAGGTCGTCCGGGAACTACACGTCAGAAAATCGATACATACTGGATTTCGCAAGTCTTTTAGAAAGTATGATAAGGTACGACCCGAAAGAACGAATCAGCATCACAGACGTTTTGGTGCATCCATGGTTCGGAAAAGCCAACCCACGTAACTACGCCTTCCAAATACCTTCTCGGGGCCGCTGGGGTCTTGCACTCCAAGCGATAGGGAGTCTGTTTTCAATGTTGATCGCAGTAGTCGCTTTGTGCATAGCGAAGACTCAATTAAATAGATATACCCATCAGGGGAGGGAGTCTTTGGGAGCGTTGGTGAAGAATGACGTAGGAGAAGTAGGAGTGGTACAATGTACTTGCAATACAGCATGAACAGTTCGCTTCCGGCATTATATCTCTGAATATTGATCATTTTGGCCGAGTGAATAATGAGGAAGTGGTTTAATCCCCCGTTTCACCAAATACATGTTTCTCAATACACAGTAAGTTCGTTTAGTCCAGGAACAAGAATATAGTTTCTACAGAACATCATACAGAACATTGACTTTCGGCCCTACATTATGCTAGTCCTTCACGGCGAACTTTCGTCAAATATTGGACTCCTCTAATGCCAATTACATGGCGACAGAGTTTTCTTTCTCCTTGTGTGGAAGGGAATCGCTTGATGAAAACAGCCATGTAGCTTTGTCCAAGATATATCAAGGCCGAGGATTGCCACTGGTATTGGTCTTTCCTTAAGCATTCATTACCTCGGGGTTCTAAAGGGACCGATGTCCCTTGGCAGGGTAACAAAGATGCAAGAAGCAAGAGAGAAGGCCTTTTTCATCTAACTCTTTGTGGACATTCCAATATACCAAAGTTGATCGCCCCATGGGTACAGATGTAAGGTTTGATAAATCATAAGATTATCAGCTGGATAAAGATATACTAACACTAGGATGACAGAGGAGTCAATCACATGGGTGAGGGGTATGCCAGTCGGACCTGGGGCATTCCATAATGCAGAATTCAAACGTAGGATTATGAGAAGTAAAAGGTCCTTGGCCGGAAAGGGGAACTCGAACAGTCCTAAGGTTAGTTTCCGGCACCAAGCTGCCCGTTATTTATCCTTCCTGTATGGAGCACCAGGTATTGACTATTGGAGACAGATTACATGGGTCTGTCCAACAAAACGACAGCATGCAGGAAGGATGCAGCAAATTGAAGATATACTGATGAATGAGGCAATCTTGAACGGGATGTGCTATGTATGGGTAGCGTAAGTTGTTATCAAAACTAAACATAGGCTTGGCTCTCATCTAATAACTCATTATAGTCTGGGAATTCACGATACTACAAGAAGCCTTAATACGGTTACAGTTAACGGCATGGAACAGAGGGAGAGGCACGATGACGATGAACATGCGACAGTTCGAATGAGTCGATCTCCAGATAAAACACAACTGTCCGGTCATATCTATTTAATGGAAGAGGACCGTCCCAAGGACTACCTGGGGCCACTGTATGAGGGATACTCAAAGATTGTCAGACTAATGACAGATGACGAGCGAACGGTGGTGGGCGGACGCGGGACACAATTGTATATCTGGGGGCCTTACCAACGGGTTGCAAACCCGAATGGGCCACCGGAACCCATTCCTCACCCAGCCCCTCCTTACGAGAAAAAGAAAGGAAGGGAGTTTCGCAAGACCCGGCCATCCGGCTATAAAATAGGATATGAACCAAATTGATCAAGAAAGGATGTTGATATCATTTAGACCGTGACTTTCAGCGTAAATAAGCCGTGGTTCTATATTCACTAAACGAGTTGGATCACAAGAAATTGTTCTTTTGCGACTAACTCTGACACGAAGCGTGGTAGAATCATATATAATGTATATGGGATTCGAAACATGAAAATAAAAGTTGATTACAGTAAAAGAAAGGAAATTGTTCAAGAACAGGTAGACTTGCCGGTAATGGTGTGTGAGCATTGCTCATAGAGCGTTGATGATCTATGGTCCCTATTGTCAGAAGTGTTACTACGATTTGAAGATCATGGGATTGATCACAGCCACAGGGTGAAGGCCATGGGCCTGTCCATCAATATTCGGGCTTTCGGTATCATGCTTACATACATGTAGTCATCATGGTTTTAGAATACCTTACAGGCCCAAGCAAGCAACAAAGTCACACAAATGGGCTATCAATGCGTCCATGGTCAAGCCTCACAGCTTGAGAAAGCCTTAACAAGGATCGCGCGAATTGACAAGTCATAACGGAGCGGCGTCATGCTTGTTTCGCATTTCTTTGTGCGACTCCGTTGTGGATGAGTGGAGCTTTTTGCCAACCCTGATTGCAAAAGGCAGAACAATGACAAGTCAATCGAATGGATATTTCGCATGAAACAAAAAGCCTCACACATCGTTATTGTTTCTTTACTTCGGTTTGGGAATATATGTGATATTGTACAATTGTCGGATACGCTGTAGTAGAGGTTCGCCGTTGGTCCTTACTACCTGATCGAGCAAGTCTTGCACCAATTCGCCATCTCTAGGCCACTGCTTAAACTATTCGACCCAGTGGTTTACTTCCGAAGCCTCAACCAGGGAGCGAATATGAGTCAGAGTAGGCGGACGCAAGGCGCAAGTTCACAATCAGATGACGAGGTGATATATCAGCCGGCTATCTTCGAAGGCATTGAAGATTTGCAGAGATACAACAAGGGCGGGTTTCATCCGGTCCTCATCGGGGATTTTCTCGACGGCCGCTTTGAGGTTCATTACAAACTCGGTTCCGGGGGCTTCGGTACCGTCTGGCTCTGTTGGGACACGGAGTTCGAGAAGTGGAGAGCGGTCAAGGTTACAGCGGCTGATCACTCAGCCATGGGGAGTGAGGCCAAGATCATCGAACATCTCAAAGACGGGACCTCGACTGAAGAACTCGCGAGAAATCATATTGCGTCCCCGTTGGAGCATTTTTGGGTAGAAGGGCCAAATGGACGACATTTGTGTTACGTACTCGAGCTCTACGGCTGCACGATTTCAGCATGGCGATGGACTCTTGAGGAAGACGACGTGGTACACAAAGATATAAGGACCGTCTGCCACCAGATCGTGGAGGGCATGGGATACATTCATAATAGGGGTGTGTGCCATGGGGATTTGAGACCGCACAATATTCTAATGAAGTTGAAAGGGCTTGAGGAGCTGACCAAGGAAGAGCTGGTCGAGATTATTGGGAATGCGGAGGCTGAAGATATCGAAACTGTGTCCGGAGAAGACCCAGGATCCAGAGCGCCGGAGTACTACGTCATCCCTCTTTCGTCAGATTGGTGTGAGAAATTCATCGTCCCCGAAATTGTTATTACTGATTTTGGAGAATCCTTCTTAGCGAAGAGTCCTAGAGACACCACTGGCATACCAACGCCATATGCAGCGCCGGAGATATTGTTACCAGAAACCTCTGTACTTGGCTTTGGAACCGACATATGGTCATTGGCGTGTACCATTTACGAAGTATGGGAAGGCGATCCGATATTCGCAATGAACAGGCTCAGTGAAGTGGTCCATTCTTTGGAATTCTTCTTGGGGCCGTTACCAGAGCCTTTCAGATCAGCTTGGCGGAAACCGGGATCGCAGGAAGAACCAGGCTCGGAAAAAACGCATCCGGAACATGGTGGTCTTACCCCTCTGACTTGGGATATTGATGCACTCAATAAATCGAGGACAGAAGACATCTCTGGAACTGGATATTCTGATATCATGGAAGCTCATATCGCAAGGAGTGTCAACTGTCTCAAAGGCAACGCAGACCGACTACCGCCACTAAAGGAGTTACAATCTTCGGCTACGTTTCCAGAGGAGAGGTATCATATCACAATGCTGGCAGATCTTCTCAAGAAGATGTTACGATACAACCCAGAAAAGCGCCTTAGGGCTACTTCCGTCATGTCGCATCCCTGGTTCAAAGATACGACAAGACTGCCGCTCAATTACCGAGTTCAACAGATAAGGATTCATGAAATGAAGCCATACTTATGGCTTCTATCTGTCATTCCAATTATGGTCGTGGTGGGAGTTCTTGTCGTCTATCACCGGCCAAGTCAACCAAGGGCAGTGCGGCTCAGTTTCACGAACTCTGCTGGCAGCTTGGTCGATGTGTTTTACTTTAAATATTTCTGCCACGCCAAGTAAGTGTGCAGATAAACTTTTCTTTTTAAATACTAGTTTAAATGTACAACTGATACATGATCATTTTACTTCGAGCACTTCACGTCCATGTAGTATTGACTTTATTGCTTTCTTGGATTTGTAATGACTGCTATCATGGGTGGATAAAACGCGCATAACATGTTTCATAGAGAGTCTGATCTTTTGAAATTAACATTCATCACCAGACAGGTGATTCGGGCAACTTGATGAATAAATCTATATCGCCGCGAATCCTTTGTTGAGTAGTGCCGGATGTAGATGGCAATTGAATTATGACATGATGAGAACAAATAATTGCGAAAGCTCATTTGATCAGCTCATTGAAGCTGGGTTTTGCAAGAGAAAGGGTGGTATCCTTGTTCTTCTATCTTTGTATAGGAAGTATACTTAGTATAGACCGAGGCCCTGGTCTCTCTGTGTTTGAATAGTACAATGAGTTCAAGAGCATACTACATGCCGAGGAAAACGATAGGTGTCTACGAAGATGGCCCTCCCCCCAATCAAAGGTTCACGGGTTACGACATCGAAATCGATTGTGTGGAAAAGTGATATGAAACTAGGCTCTGGCGGCCCTCATGACTCTGGTGTTCAGTCGAGGATCTCTAGGCCAGCTAAAGATCCTGTTGGCGAAGGCACTGTCAAAAGTCCTAGGGTTAGTCCAATCTTACATTGTTCTATTTACATGCATTTTTCGTGCTTACTGGAGCTCTCAAGGTCATCTGGGTTCGCGGTAGCATAGCAAACAAAGGCTACACCAAGGAGCAGATATCAATGATTGAGCAGATACTGATGATACTGGCGGGAAAGTGGGGTTTGTCTTATATTTGGATTGTGTAGGGACTCCCGATTGACTTTGTTGGACAAGCTATTAATCGTGCCCAGTAAGCAACTTCATAATGCGACAACTAACTACCATACCACAAAAGCTCAGAAAGACGGTAAAAGGGATATGGTAAACGACGACAAACACGTGACTGTCCGTATGGGTACAAATCCAGATATTTGCAACGTCCATGGTCACATATATCTCAAGGAAGATATCGACACGGCCACCAAAGCGTCATTCATGAGACTGATGAGAGATAGCGAGCGTAAAGTTGTTGGAGGCAAGGGATTTGAGCTTTGGGTCTGGGGCTATTACCCACCTGCCACTGAACAAGGGTATGAACGGGCTTCTTTTACGCATCCCACGCCCCCATTAGCTTTGAAGCCGGGTAGAACTTGGGAGGAAAATAGCTAAGGGGATTCCATCTGATATATCATAGAAGTGTTATCAACTCAATCAATCGCAGGCACCTAAGGTGATACTACCTTGGTCGTAAGGAAATAAGTCGAGTCTTCACAGTTGACGGGGAAAGTCGCAGCTAGTAGTGAAGCTTGGTCAGACACCTATGGTTCTCAAGTTACTCTAAGACTATACTCCAAGTGTCAAGTAGTGTCGGATATGTACTCGTCTTCATTGGTCTATTCAAAGTTGGAGTTGATCTTACACCTTGAAATAGCATCACTGACAGACAGGCGGGGGATAATGCCCGGGGACAATGGCGCAAGGTCAAACATATACCAGCATACAGGCGGAGGAATCAAGGCCTTGAAGCCAATCAGTATGAATGGTTAAATCAGAAGAGCTGCAGTAGAATCTTGATGCGTTGTTTCTTTCTCGTATTTTTTTGAAAGGTTACAACATGATAACTTTAATTGCGAACACTACAAACCCCTGAATAAACACAGTCCTGGCCACGTTGCGAGAAGTACACGAAGGCGTGAGCGAGCTCGTTGCCTGCACTGCGGATGATTCTCGCGACTGAGATGTTCCGTCTATGGTCGAGCTATCAGCCGTAGTAGCGTCCGGACCGTCTTCTCCAATCTCTAAGCTTGAAATCGCCGGTGTGGGTTGGGGAGTAACCAAGACGCCAGGTGATTGCATTGAGAGCGTCGTGTTCATTTGTGTTGTCGAGCTTGGTGTTGGGGTTGCAACGCCCATAATCGAGGCATACTGGGCCGCCACACTGGCCGGGAGTATAGGAAGGTCTGTCTCTTCCCATAGCACCGTCATCTGGTCGTGCTCAACGTAAAGGTTCGACATGGTTGTGTAGATGTCGGCAGTCGATATATTCGGGTCCAGGAGGAAGCCCATCGGCATGGTCACGGATGACGTGCAGAGGTACTGCGGATCCAACTGAGAGAAACCGCTACATCACGTCAGCTTCCAAGTCTGTACTCGTTGCAGCAAATTACTAGCCTTTCGCAACACGCGCCCGTCCAAACTGTCCTGGTTCCATCGATGTCTGAGGTCGACGCCACAATATTCATCCCAGCAGGGCACACGCCGGGACTGAAGGTCGGATAAGTATTGGTGTATTGAGGAGGGTTACAGGTCGTGAAAGAAGGATCAATCCAGCCACTACTGGGTGTATAGGTGCTCGGGCTGCCCCCGATCGGCGTCGGGCTGCCGACGAAGACGGCATATCGATCTGCGCAAAATGGCGGTGGAGTGAAGACTGTCGTCAGAGCCGCAAGACTCGTTGAAGGTGCTGCCATGTGATAGATTCATCAAGATATGTAGGTAGGGCTGTTGTAGGTGTCAGATGGTGTGAACCTGTTGCAGGGAAGTTGCGATATATGAGCTTGTTCCCTTAAGAGTTGAGGTGGGGGTTCTTCAATTCTAGCCCTTGTTTCACGAGCATCGTCTAAGATGGTTACCCGGTCGCTACGCCATTTTTCTTATTCAGATTCAGACAATGTTATTTTATAGAATGTTTCCTTCGATTTTCGATGACTTCATCACAGCTTTCCGCCTTCCCTGATTCGAGTGTATGCATAATGCCAACCCTCGCGCTGCATATCCTCTCGTACCTTGTAGTTGTCCTCCGCGATCCTAAGAATGTCCATGTCTAGGTCCACGATGTTCATTCCCTCGGCCCTGCCCATACGACCCATCGCGCCTACGTGTGGCGCTGAGACCTGGCTCAGCCCTGCGTAATTGGTCTTCTCGCCTTTTTCGGCAGGACCCCCCGCGTTCACGAACACAACGGCACAAGTGTTTTCGTACGCCCTGGCAATGACCGTGCTATTGAGAAAGAGCGCCTCGCCATCTGGGTTCAACGCATATCCCTCGTCAGTAACATCCTTCATCGTCCAGAATGAGGGCACAACTATGATGTTTGCACCATCAGAGATGAGCTCCCTGAAGCCTTCAGGGAATGCAAGATCCCAGCAGACGAGCATCCCAACTCGACCAAGAGGAGTGTCGAACGCTGAGTGTGGCTCATGCGCCGACGATATGAGATGATGCCGTTCTGGATGCCATAGATTCTTCTTCTGGTATCGCCCAGAAATTGAGCCGTCGGACGAGATGAAGTATGCGACATTCAGCAGGGAGTCAGCATCGCCATCAGTGACGGACTCGACGATCGTGCCAGGTACAATATTGATCTTGAGCTCTTTCGCTAGCTCTTGGTACTTGGCCAAGTATTGCGGTGACTCGGCACATGACTGCTTGAAAGTCGGATCATCCGGCACCCACGACGTGAGGTGATACTCTGGGAGCACGGCCAGCTGTGCCCCCTTTGACGCAGCATCTCTGATGAAGGACTCGGCTTTAGCGAAGTTCTCAGCAGGCGCAACAGCCTACTCGCACATGTCAGACTCTCTCCTTGATCAAGTGACGATAGACGCGGGATTTCCCTTGCATTCCTGAAATGCTCGTATGAGATGGTGTATGCGCTCAAGGTGACGTAGCAAAATCCCAAGCACCCCAAAAACCTCCTCACTGAGGGGCAAGTCATCGGATAACAGAGAAAATTGCCCAATGGACGACTAACCTTTGGGTTTAGCTGCACAATAGCGATTTTAACAACGGGTGCCATGTTGAAAAACGATACAGAAACGGATAATGTTCCTTTGCATAACGTTGTGTAGGTGTCCAAGGCATGTATGAGCGTTACAATAACCATCACTAGGGGACACTAGCCTCGAGTGGAGAGAGCCCCTCACCAAACTTTATGCTCTGTGAGGTGGGGGGAATGTCATGGATTGCACTTTATGACCACCCGGTCAGCTTTCATGTACTGCTTCATATCTGGTCGCCCTGATACAACTACGTCCCGCATAAAGCTGAGGATCTCGAGGACCTTGGCATTCAGAGTTGGGGCTGGACTCTTAGATATACAACCCGTCCTTAGCAGCATCGACAATCCGTTAGCGTCAGAGGGGCTGGCGATATTTCATATCACGTTTATGACGATACGCGAATGAATTGGTCCAATCTTTCAATTGCGATCATTCCTGTCACACTCTCCAGGAACACCCACAGGGATTGCAAATAATTGTATGCGAAGGAGCAACTTCATCATCTGCCCTGGTTTTTCTACCTACTGTATTCTTAAATCTCAAACATGCGCAACAATGCTTGTTGCCTCCAGTTAATTTGTTTATTCTCTTCCTTCGCATCGATTCTAGCGTACGAAAAATAGGCCTCAATACATCCCCATTTACCATATGGCAAAGAGCCTCCACTTAAAAACGAGCTTCATATACAACTGGGCGATCAAAATATGCTCTTTCTTTTCTTGTTCTATACCGGCAACTCTCACTTCTGAGGCAGAATGTCTTGATTTATAAATATGAGACCAATCCCCTCTCGCCTACCTGCTTCGATGCTTTCATCCACAGACATCGTCCGCTGAACAACTGCTTCCGTCTGCTACCGCTTCCGTCTCAGAACTTCCCCAAATCTATAAAACATTATCAATCTAATTTTGTCCAATCGCCCTACAGTTCCACACCTACAGCCACCATGAAATCTACAACTCCTTTTGCCTTCATGGCCAATTTCGCAACTGGTACCATCGTGAACGCCCTCGCCATACCTCCGTCCGGCAGCATCAACACTGACAATGTAAGTGGTCTCTACCCGTAGTCCCCAGGCCATATTCTGATTCTCTTCAAGGTTGTCGACATCACTGGCGACGAGACTTCCCTAGCCGCCAACAACGCCTCCGACATCGAGTTGTACGCATCATGTAGCTCACCGGACGAGGATGAATGCTGCCTGGGATGCCTCGGCGTACTCATTTTGGGGCCATTATGTGCAAAGTCCTGTCCTTGTAAATGCCAATATCGATGATACTGATCGTCGTAGGATCTGTTTGGAGGCACGTGCACGATTGCAGAATACGTTCTCTGATCGGGGTGGGTTACATCGTGGCAGATTCCTTGGTCAATAGGTTCTAGCTAGAAGTTACAATATTCAGGATCATGGGAGGGAGGAACACGTAGTTATGTACTGTCAAATGCCAAGTCGATATTGCTTACCAGTGCTCAATATTGTTTAAGCCCCACGTTGGAGATGGTGCACAAAGGTGATCTTATTTCCAGCTCGCTCGCGAAGCCGACTTTAGTTAGACAGCGTACTTATCGGGAAGACCGAGAAGAGAATGTAACACGTCTAGCTTCAGGTCATTTCTGGAGTTGAATGACCATCTCCGAAAGAGGCGCGGGACATTATCACCTCGATATCCCTTTCCAGAGCATCCACATATTCTGCTGGGTTCTTTTGCCATATAATTTACACGTGTGAACATTCAGAGTCAAGGTCTGTTCAATCAGAAAGCGAGCGATAAGAGATAAAACGGTCGTTCTTATTTACCTGACACCAAACAATTAATCTAGTGGGCGACACGGAATGTGGTATGTTCATCCATATCACCTGCATAGCCAAAGCAGCACGGGAATCTCCTCGGATCCCATGCTTAGTCTCGGCTATCAAGGCTGAAACACGGTCTCATACGGTATTCCTTTTGTAGACAACTTTGGACGCTTAGAGTGAGAAAGCCACTTTGTACAACTCCTCACCACGACGGCGTCAGGCTACTTGGCCCCAAGTGATCTAGCCACCTCTATTGGTCCGGAAATACTTACAAAAGGGAGATGACGTGCTATCAAGCCAACAGTGGTTCTTTTATTCGTGATAGGTGTTGTGGGGAAATTGTAGGATCGGTCTTCCGTGTTTTTGTGCCCCTTGAGTGTCTGTCTCTCATACAGGAGGGAAGGTCGACGCCAAAGGAGAACTAAATGTTGTCTTAATGATTCGCATGCGGGCATCTAGTTAGCAGTCTCGAGTTCTAATATATCTGCCTCGCTGAACGCTTGATGGAGACCAACTCCTGTCGATGCTGCTCGAGGCATCAAATTTCCAATTGGCTTGGCTTGCAGCGACTTGCTGCTTGGCTGTTACGGACAAGACCAGGTAGCATAGCCCGATTGACTTCAACCATCGAGGCCAGGTTCCTGCACGACGTGAGCTACACAGGGCACCGTGATCTCCACCATGCAGGTTGAGATACCAGTGAATACCCAGTTCATACAAAAGCCAATCGCTGCTTGGGACAACAACTGCGATCTCGAATTGCGAGATGCACTTTCAATTCCCATAGGAGATAATTCGGGGTTAACTAACCCAGCGGTCCGGCACAAGCGACAAGCGACAAGCGAAATCTAGATCCGGGGCGTCCTGATTCGACTTTTTCGGTGGTGGAGTCGAGCGGCGACACCAGGCTAGGACGGAGACAGTTTAGCGTGCGATTGCGTGATCGACTTCACGACGGCCGGATGCTCAACTGGCTCAATTCCAACGCAGAAACTTCAACATGACCACCCCGACACCCGCAATGGCGGCCGGTAAAGATGGCGCAATACCGGGCTCAGACATCACTATGCCGGTCATCGGTGGCCAAGGTAGGTCCTCTTTGGAATTTTTACGATTTCGTTGTTTCCGATTGGTACTCGCTCTCGAGATACCGTAACTTCTTCCACAAGAGTAGGACCAGCTCTTGTTTTGCCTGATCTCCCAAGAGTTATTCTGCTCTCGGATACCCGTTTCATTTTCCTTCCCTTCCCATTGATTTGTTGTGCTGTTCTGCTTAGCTTTTATTGCGCAACCAGGGTCCAGGGCCGGTCGTCGACTGGTATATAAACACCATGCAGTTGAGACAGCAGGAGAGCGGCGGTGGTGCCGACGTCGCCATGACTGACTCGAAGACCGAGCATGCCCAATTCACGAAGCAGTCCTCGAGCTTGCCGTTTGGCCAGCTCGTGTCACTGGACTCGATATCCGGACCTACCTATGTGACCGGCCAGCTCCTCGTCCAGCAGGTCGCCTACAAGCTCTCCGACAAGATCTTCTCCTACTCTCCTGAGACCTTCGACCTCGATGTGGCTGTGAAGGATTGGTCGGAAGATGAAGAGAAGAACATCCATGGTTACACGACAAATGTGCTGCCCCTCCAGACCCGTACTGGAGCCGGCGCATTTGCTCTTGGTTATATATTCTCCAAGGACTTTGACCTGAGCAAGAGACATATTCCTCAGACTCTCCTGGCGCCTTCCTTGAGCTTGCGCCATCTGCGCTCGTCCCTCGACCAGCTTGCTCTGTTATATGGAGTTGCCAGCCCCTTCGTTGCGCACATTGCTGCTGCAGATTACTCTGCTGACGCAGGCCTTGTCAGCGAGTACGGGACCGCGCTCCAAATTGCCGAGGACCTGGGACTGGGTCTTGTGTCGAGCACCTCTACCTACGAAGCTCAGCACATCTCTCTTTTCGCTACCTTGATGGCCAAGGTTCTCCCGACGCTCCATATCTACGATGGTGTTCGCGCATCTCGTGAGACCCTGCGTGTCGTTGACGCTCTCAGCGAGACTGGAATCGCAGAGGTGTACAAGAAGGTCTCAGAGGCAGCGGACAGCCTCAACAAGCGGCTGGACGATGCAGGCAAGGTCACTGAGCTCCTGAAGGCATTCAATGGCGAGCTCGGAACTGATTACGAGCTTTTCGAATACATTGGAGACAAGGCTGCGGAAACTGTCTTCGTCGTTTTCGGCAGTGTTGAGTCTCAACTTGCCAAGCAGGTTGTCGAGGTCCTTGCTTCCAAGGGCGTCAAGGTCGGCGCTGTCGGCGTACGCGTCTATCGTCCTTTCGTGGAGGAGGCTTTCCTGTCAGTCTTGCCCGAGACTGTGAAGAACATTGCAGTTCTCGGCCAAGTCAGTAACGCCATTGCTGTCTCAGATGTCTCTGTTCAATCGGCGCTTTACGCTGATGTACTCACCGCTGTGTCATTTGCTGATAAGTGGACTACTTCTCCCTCCGTTGTCGACGTGAAGTATCCCGCATCTGAGGTCTTTACTCCAACCAGCTTTGCCACCATTCTGTCCAAGTTTATTACGAAGGATGCTTCCGCAGAGGTTGCATTGCAGATTCCGCAGCTCGAAAGTGCTGAGCAGTACATCTTCTGGGATGCTGATAGCTCTGTTTCTGTACATGCGCCTACCGTCATCGGCGGGCTCCTTTCTCGCGACTCCACAAACAATGTGTACGCCAGTGAATCGTATGACAACCTGGTGCAAGGCGGTGTGGTTCGCACAGATCTACGCACCTCCAAGAAATCTATCGATACTCCTTACGCCATCGAGGAGGCTGATGCCGTTTTCGTCAACGAGGAGAAGCTGCTCAAGGAAGTTGCTTCTTCCCAGAGCGTCAAACCCAGTGGCAAGTTCATTGTGAAGTTGCCCAACTTCAAGGCAGACGAGATTGAGAAGCGCCTCCCAGCCGCTGTGCGCAAGGATATCCAGGAGCGCGACCTTGAACTATACGTTCTCGATCCTACGCTCTCCGCCTCTGATGATGAGAAGACTTCCCGACTTCTCGTTGAGCTTGCGTTCCTCAAGATTACCAAGCCTGACATTACATCTGAAACTCTTCAAAAGCTTGTATCACTGGAGGGTAACCCCCCTACCCTACAAGAGATCCTCGAGGCTCTTGACAAGTGTCTAAGCAAGGTCGATATTCCTGAGCAATGGGCTGATGCTGCGGAGGAGGCTTCAACTCCTGCGCTCCCTGCGTCTTTGAAGACCAACAGCTTTACGCCATTCGAGAAGGAAGAAACCGAATCTGAGCCTCTTATTAGTGATTGGCAGGCCGCAGCTAAGGGTCTTGTTTTCAAGGAAGCTTACAGCACCGAGATCGGCCTGCGACCGGAGCAAACTGTTCAGACCTACACGATCCGTGTCAAGGAGAACCGTAGACTCACGCCCGCTACTTACGATCGCAACATTTTCCACATTGAGTTCGACCTCGGCACCTCCGGTCTTACTTACAAGATTGGTGAAGCGCTTGGCATTCACGCGGATAACGATCCAGAACTTGTCCAGCAGTTCATCGAATCGTACGGTTTGAACGGCGACCAGCTTGTCCAGATCCCTGCCCGTGAAAGTGGCCGTGTGGAGACCCGTACCGTCTTCCAAGCTTTAATGCAAAACATTGATATCTTCGGAAAGCCCCCCAAGCGCTTCTATGAAACCCTGGCAGACTTCGCCACTGACGAAACAGAGACGAAGAAGCTGCGAGGTCTTGGTGCCCAAGAGGGTGCTGATGAGTTCAAGAAGCGCAGTGACGTTGACACGATCACGTATGCCGATATCCTCGAGGAGTTCCCGTCTGCCCACCTGTCCTTCACCGATATCGTTCGCCTTGTCGGTCCCCTGAAACGTCGTGAATACTCGATTGCTTCCGCTCAGGCTGTGGCACCAAATGTTGTCGCTCTCATGATTGTTGTGGTTAACTGGGTTGACCCCAAGGGACGTCAACGTTATGGCCAGGCCACGCGTTACCTCAGCCGCCTTCCTGTCGGCACTGCGGTCACAGCGTCCGTGAAGCCCTCAGTCATGAAGCTGCCTACCCGCGATGAGGCACCGCTCGTCATGGCCGGTCTCGGTACAGGTCTTGCACCATTCCGTGCCTTTGTCCAGTACCGTGCCATGCAGAAGGCTCAGGGCAAGAAGATTGGCGACATCCTACTGTACCTTGGCTCCCGCCACCAACGCGAGGAGTATTTGTACGGTGAGGAATGGGAGGCCTACCTGGACTCTGGTGTCATCACACTCCTCGGCGCCGCCTTCTCGCGTGATCAGCCCCAGAAGATCTATATCCAGGACCGCATGCGACAAACCATCTCCAACATTGTCAAGGCATACATCGCCGAGGAGGGCTCATTCTACCTGTGCGGTCCTACTTGGCCCGTGCCGGATGTGACCGAGGTTCTGGAGGAGGCCATCGCGACTGAGGCTAAGATGACGGGCAAGAAGGTCGATCCCAAGAAGGAGATTGAGAGACTCAAGGAGGATGGACGTTATGTCCTTGAGGTTTACTAGATTTGATCTTCGACTCAGCTTAGCGAGACTTTAGATAGACCAATGTGAAATTTTCAATTACTTTTTCAAGATGTGTCACCTCTCACGGCAATGCGTCGGTGTGAATAGACGACCTTTTGTGCTACCTGGGGCCCTAGTGTAGGCTTTTGGTCCTGGGGCGATAACGCTTCGTTGCATCACGCGCTTCCAAGCAAATTGCCGATTGGCCGGTCGCTGAGCTTCGCTGATCCCAGCTTCGTGCGGCTAAACTTGTCTTGGGAAACGTGAGCATTCAATGTTATCAGCATATCACAACATCAGATGGTCTAAGCTGTTTAGTTCAGCCAATTCAATCCCCTTTATCTCCCACGACTTCAAATCGAATTCCAGCAACCCCATCGCCATGCAACACGTCACGGCGCGATGGAGTTGTTTTCCGCGCGCACGCTTATCCTAGCATTCATCCTAGCGGTCACCATCCATAAGCTCTTCTTCAGTACGAAGAAAACGGTAAGCATGACCCAACACTACTCCTATTCTTCCTCTGTCTACTCTAGTCACCCGGACCTGATCGTATTTGACCAGGCCAAAGTTCCAGGCGTGGGCTACGGCAAGTCTCCCATCTTCGCATCATGGCGCGGCGCAATCAAATTCATGCTGCAGCCCCGCAGGCAGCTGTGGAAGGGGTACCAGAAGTACAGGAAGTCGTACTTTAAGATCTCTACGCTAAGAGAGGAGTATGTCCTCGTCTCGGATAGGAGGAAGATTGCTGAGGTGAGTGATTTATGGCCACGTGGGTCTGGAAGGGTTTCGTTTGTGTGCAATGAACATTTAGTCCTTGTTGGCGGGTATGATATGACCTGGGGTGTAGCCAGAAGACTAAGACAGATCCGTTGCGTAGTACCTGGCCGCGCCCGAAGATGCTCTGAGTTCCATGGATGTCGGTGTCGATGTGAGTTCCTCCCTTGCTTCAAGATTGAAAGTCGATGACTGTTTTGAGAGACATGAACACTAACGGAGGCTTGGCTGTAAGGAAGTCCAATCTAAATGGACGATCGGCGACAACCCGCCATGGCATCGCAAGTTGATCTCGGGCAAATTGACACAAAACATCAGCAACAACGTTCCGTTTATGCTGGAAGAAATAAACGAGGCTCTGAACAAGACTATAGGCGATCCATCTGGTGAGACGCCTCCTCCTCATGAACAAAAATGGGATGCTGATTCTGAAGCACTTGTAGATTGGACAGAGGTCTCCGTGTGGGATTTGTTGTCCAAGGTTGTCATAAGAGCCATCAGCCAGGCTTTCGTTGGCTCCTCTTTATGTGAGTATATGATAGCAAAATCATTCAGCTTCAATGGTCCTCATACTTCAAAGGCAAGAATGAAGAGTACCTCGACAACGCCATCTCATTCACCAAAGCGGTTGCCATCTCGGCAGAGATGATCAGACTACTGCCAGTCTGGCTCAAGCCGTACGTCTAGAACATGTTCGGGATATCTCGTGCCACCACACCGACTTACGAGATGAACAGATATGCCGTACGAGTGACGCCCTCCTGGCGCAGAAGAAAAGTGGCGGAAGAACTCATGAAAGACGAGATCATCATGCGGCTCCGCGTGAGTCACAAGGGCAAGGACAAACCAAACGACCTGCTCCAGTGGGTCGTCGATGCATCGCCGGCCAAGGAGAGGACAGTCAAGGACATAGCCGAGCGGATCATGGGGCTGAACGTTGCTGCGATACATACTACTACTTCTGTAAGCGCACTGCTGCATATAGCTGGCATTCGTTGCTAAAACAGCAAGACTAACTCGGGATCTTCAGCTGCTGACATCGACACTGGCACTCCTCGCCACTGATTCGGCAGACTATATCTCAACTCTACGCAGGGAGGTGGAAGCCAACCTGGAAAGCGGACGAGTGACGCAAAAGACGATGACAAGCGCGGTTAATCTCGATAGCTTCCTACGCGAATCAGGGAGATTGAACTTGACCTCCATGAGTACGTAAACTCCACGCTGAATCCTATCATTTTATATTCTTAGATGCCCTCGTTACTTATCATCATAATCGCAGTCGGACTCATGCGCGCAGCACGCAAGGATTTTCGTTTCACCGACGGGAAACTCATCCCGGCCGGGACGCGCATCGGCGTACCAGCCATCAGCATCCATACCGACCCAGCCAACTACTCCGCCCCCGAGAAGTTTGATGCGTTTCGCTTCGCTCGCTGGCGAGAGAGGGCCGGGGACGAGACAAGCTACCAGCTGGCCAGTACCGAGTTGGAGTATCTGACATTTGGCCATGGAAAACATGCTTGGTAGGTCTTCCTTACCCAGGTGCTATCTATTTGCGTTCCAGTGCTCACTCCGCCGGTAGTCCTGGGCGGTTCTTTGCCGCTGGCCTGATGAAATTGGTCATCGCTGCGATTGTCTTGAGATATGATATCAAGTTGGCTCCGGGGACCAAGCCAAAGCAGCGCTATTTTGGGAAATACACATTGCTCGATACTAGCTTGAGGATCCTTGTGAGGAGAAGGAACGGGTCGGTGTGATTGTCTGAAGTAGTGATTTCATTGTTCAGTACCTGTCAGCTAGAGGCAAGCATGGCGAGTTAGCCGATAATGTCAATGGTGGAAACTCTGGTTTGCCGTCACATCGCAATATTTCCGCTGATCAGGACATTAAACAACTAATATTATGTGAAAACGCACCAGTGCGTCTTTTGAATAGTACTGCTTGCTACGCAACAATTCACATGGTACCCACGCTGCCATGGGTTTTTTGACTAAGTAATCAAATGCTTGGCATTTTTGGGGGATCGCCAAACACCAGGAATCGCCGTCTCCACTACTTATCGCCGTATTGCCGTTTTCACTGCATTTTTAGTCACCAGGAAGAGGTGGGCAAGTCAACCATGGCATTTTACATAAGAAGTCGAGTTGCTCTAACACGAACCAATGTAAAGTGTTCCATAAGTAGGAAAACACTTGCATGCGGGCATTGGAGGCCGGATTTCAGAGCCATGTCGACGACGTACTGATCGATAGACCCAATTTCGTAGGTTTGGCTAGTTTCCAGAGATATTGCATAGACTCGCTATAGTCACTGATATCGTAAAGATATATGTCCCCTCCAAAAGTTAAGCTTCGTTGGTGTGGGCCCGACCGGCTCTGCGCATGCATCCCGTCGGCAGCGGGTCCGATGCATCACAATCGCCAGCTTCGGTAGTCCCCGATGCGATTTCAAGAGTTTATGATGCAGGGCTTGAGCGTACAACTCCTGTAAACTTTTATTTGGAACCTGGGCGAGGCTCTTCGGATGATGCATGGCAGACTCGACTGTCCAACCGCCATTACTGGCCGACCGATTTGCCAGTCATGCCTTGAACACGAGGTTCGAGGATCTTTCAGACGACGCTGTCGCACAGGCGAAAGTTTTTATTTTGGACACATTGGGAGTTGGTATCGCAGGGTCATCAGCGTTCGGGGCTGATCAAGTTATTCAAGCTGGCGTCACCTGGGGTGAAGGAGATGAGGCGACGGTATGGGGTCGGAGTCAGCGTGTCCCCGCCGGAACGGCGTCTCTCATTAACGGCTACCAGGTTCACTGTCAGGAGTATGACTGTGTGCACGAGGGAGCAGTCTTGCACCCGTTAGCAACGACCTTACCGGCTGTCCTGTCGTACGCGGAGAGGGCAGGCGGCATCAGCGGAAGGGATTTGATCACAGCCGTGGCCGTGGGAGTCAATATATCGGCTGGCTTAGGCATTGCGTCCAGATCCGCCATGACTTTTTTTCGGCCAGCGACGGCAGGAGGCTTTGGGGCAACTGCAACCGTCGGAAGACTTATGGGATTGTCGTATGATTCTCTTGTGCAGGCCTTCGGACTTCAGTATGCTCAAACAAGCGGCACATTGCAGCCACATGTAGAAGGAAGTACTTCGTTGCCTCTGCAAGTTGGTCTGAATAGCCGTGCTGCTGTCCAGTCGTGCGATTGGGCTCGTGCCGGCTTGCCTGGACCTAGAGATGTCTTCGAGGGTCCCTATGGATACTTGCGTCTCTTTGAAGGGCCGGAACAATGGGACTTGACGGAGACATACTCCTGTTTAGAAGGCAAGCGTTGGTTGATCAGTGAACTCAGCCACAAACCATATCCAGCAGGGCGGGCAACGCATGGAGGGGTAGAAGGTCTGCAGATTCTCATGAAGAAGGACGACGGCACAACCTTGAAGCCTGAAGAGGTGGAAAGTGTGAAAATCACTGGTCCACCCGTCACCGCAAGATTGTGCGCCAGGCCAGACCTCCTAAATCCAACGCCCAACTACGCTCGATTATGTATGTCGTACATCGCTGCAAAGGTGCTTCTGAATGGCTCTATCGACCTTGCCCATTATCGTGACAAGGAGCTGACAGATTCTGCCACACACGATCTTGCAAAACGCGTGCGCATGCTATCCGACGGACAAGCCAACCCCAATGCTCTCGTACCCATCAGCGTCGAGATGCAGCTAGCCAGCGGGGAGGTGAGAAATTGGCGGTGTGACCAAATGCTAGCAAGCCCTTCTAGAAGGCTGACAAGAGAGCAACATTTGACCAAGTTCCGTCGTTGCTGGGAATTTGCTGCTGAGCCGCTGCCTGACACCGCCAGAGAGGCTCTCATCGCTACGATTGACGATCTGGAAAACCTGGCAGATGTGAAAGCAATAACATCGTTGCTAGCTCCGACCAAGGTGACTCTACATAGTAGTACCAAGCTATGAGGAGCAAATGTCGAAACCAATATTTCTCCACAAAAATAGAAGCTTGATATACGTGTATCTAGCACTTTAACTAGTGACCGTCGATTGTTGATCTGCGCATTAGTGGTTTTGAGGACCACACCGCAAGGCTGATCAAGGTTGCGAGATTAACATATACATTGAAACATGAGTGTCTTGATTGGTCTCTGAATCAAATTGCGTTCAGTTGTATCGTGGCGAAATCCCGTGAGAATTCCAGTATTTGGTGTGGCCATTTAAGCCAAGGCGTCCACTCTGGTCCAAGGGAATTTGTCACAAGCTCAATGATGTGCTTTCCGCTCTCCCCAACGAGCCAGAGGTCTCGGTGATAGCAGTGAATCATTGCGCCATAGTATGCAAAGACCACAAGCGCTTCAGGCTGTCGTGCGATCAGTAGCTCCGTATAGTTCGGCTTGACCATTGAAAGCCAAACCGTAACCCACGGGGCAGGCCCAGGAAATGCTGGACGATTTTTGTAACCGTCGATCACTGACTGTAATAAGTCGGTTGCTTGGCTATATGCCTCCACAACAGGTTGTTCGAGAGTAGTACGGGATAGCATCTCCCGAATGGGTTGGCACTCTGATCCGGATCCTTTGGAAGTGCTAAGATTCCATCCCCAGACCAGGAACGGTTGTAATTCAGAGTTGAGCAGAAATTGTCTATACTCATCGAAAATGGGCCGCACACCACGATGTACCTTGAGTCATATCAGCAGCTCTTCATAGAATAGTGAACTCTTCACTCACCTTGAGATAATTGACAAAGTGGCCTAGGAAAGGTTCCAAGCCCATATGCCGCACTGCGATAGTATCAGAAAGCAAATGGGTCCCTAGAAGGCTGGAGAAGAGGAAAGTAGCGATGATTGTTTCTGGTTTTGGCTGTTGGAGGGAGACATTGAAAAGGCTCAAGGCTTTTGTCTGGAGCACTGTAGCTTGATCTGCATAAAACTGGGACTTTGATTGCGGCCCTGTGAGACAGAGATGGCGCGCAGCAAATGCAAGGATCTCGTGCATCAAGTAAACCCCTGCAAATGCTGCCTTTTGGTAGTTCTTGAGATAGTCGCGGCGGAGGTCTGGGTCTTTCCCAGCAAAGAGAGGACTTATGATTTCTCCGAAATGACTGAACAGCTCCAGATGGGTGAGGTTCACAATGGTGTCGGCATTGCTGTTTACTGAAAGGTCACCAAAGGCCACTTGATTGCCAGCATCTTGTGCGGTCGTTGTTTGGGAACTTAAATCAGAAGTGGTCGGGGAGGTATTGTCCTGGCCAGAAGGTGTGAGAGACTGGCTGCTGCCCTCTGGACGTATTGGTGGCGTTTTGTAAGAACACTGGCGATCGGCCTGGGAACAGTTGGTGCATATAGGACGTTGTTCGTCACACTGCGAATGGGCGTTAGTAACAGGGACATTGAGCTTGGCGAGAATGGGGCCGTACCCGGATATGCCGTCGACGGCATTCGTCGCATTTCGCACCTTTCCTAGACTTTTTGTGCGATCGTCTGAGCATAGTCACGTAACTACCCTTGTGCTTCCCATACGCGTATAGAGGGGCAAGCGACCGTGCGGGCCCAGAAAAGAGACACGATACTATAGGTCCGGATGAGGCTGCTTCCCAGATTCTGAATTGGAGGAAGGTTGCTCGACTATTCGCTGGATTGCGGTTGGATGTTAGTCTCGAGATGGATACGCGTGTTCCAAGTCCGCGGCGTTTGGCACTTGGACTAGTGAAGTATTAGAGTGGATTAGGTAGTCCAAGTCAGGCAGCGGATTCTAGCAATCGCTGTGCCGCATATCTGCCACGTCACAATCAAGTAGGCACCGACTCCTCTGCCGTTATCGATTGTATACGCTATAATTTAAAATTGGTGGTAATACATTTAAAGCTTTAGAACTACTAATAAGACCGCTTCTTGTGTACTACCCTCGACCTTGAGGATGTGGTTGAGCTTCACGTTAAGCTGTTTAGGATTACACGAACAGTACCAAATTCCACACTGCCTATGAAGGAGTATATTATGGAGCAGTATCATTTGGCAGTTGCCGTTCCAAGCACCGTACCCGAGTTCTTCCGATCATGTTATAGCATGGCTTGGTTGTCCTGTACTGTGACTACTAGTTAACGTATCGAGCTTGTGCAGGTATAAAAGCATAGACAGGACCACCCTCTTACAATCGTGAGCAAACCCAAAACCAAATCTCAATCACCCAACTTCAGGATTCTCTTGGCGTTTTCATATGCCATCTTCTTCTTGGTATGGCTATTCATGGCCAAGCGATCGAACCATGACGCAATCTCCGTGTCGTCCTCAAAGGGATAATCCACACTGAACATGACATTGTCCTCGCCCGTCCACTTGAGCGTATCCATCAGCGTGGACTCGTCTTGGACGCCCGAAGTCGTGACGTAGAAGTTGTTCTCCCAGTAGTACTGAAGCGACTGCTGCGCTGCCCAGTAGGGGGTAAAGTGCCGGAGCCGGTGGTTGATGCGGGGTAGGTAAAATGGCAGGCCCTCGCCGCAGTGGCCGAGGATGATCTTGAGAGTTGGGTACTTATCGAAGACGCCGGAAACCATAAGTCTCAGCACGTGGGCCGCCGTCTCGGACGAGAAGCCCCAGGCCGACCCTGCGAGGAAGTTGTAGTCTTCATAGACGCGCTGCTGCCCAGGAGGTGGAGTACGAGGGTGCAGATAGATCGGTACATCGAGCTCTACAACCTTCTGTAGGAAGATATCATTGGTGGGATCATCCAGATAGACAATATCTTCGGCGGTGCCGTTGTTGGTGTATCCACCCACAAAGCTGCCAACTCCACCGAGCTCACTGACGCAGCGTTCCAACTCAACGGCCGCGCTTGGAGGATCCTGCAGTGCGTTCGAGCACCAGAAGCCGAAACGGCCAGAGTAATTCCCATTTTTGTAGACGCGGGAAAGCTCGTCGTTGACGTAAGCAGCAGCCTCGATGGCGAACGTCGTGTTAAAGACTCCTTGTATGCCAGGCGACCCAAACTGTAGTATTGATAAACTAACGTTGGCAGCATCCATAGCTGCCACCCGTGAATCAATATTGTTGATCCGACCCATGACATCGGCCATATATATGTCCTTGTCGAAGTTTACCTCATTTGTCCAGTTCACAAAGGGTGTGGTAAAGGTGCCACTGAAAAGGGTGTTCCCAACATGTTCCTCGATGGCAATTTTGCCAGGAATAGAAGTCGACTGGTCGAAAAAAGTTGGTCGGCCAGAGTTGACGATAACTTCCTGGGGTGCGTATTGGGCCAAAGTGACTGGTGCGCCCCCTAGTAAGGCCAAAGCAAGATTGAGAATTCGCGCCGACATTGTTTCTCCTAGTATTTTCATGGGTTGAGTTCCTGTCGAGCATGAGTACAGTCCTCTAAAAGCTGGATCTTGGCAAGATTTATACTACATCCAACCCCTGCTAAACAACCTTGCTAAACACTGTACGATGGTATGTATGACAATCACTGCACCACACAGTGCGGATAAGAGATGTTGTCTTGTACCGTAACCCAGTATATCCCCCCACAACACGATGCAGTGTCATCACAGATACGATTCAAACATGAATTATGGATCCCAGTCAGAGCGTGCACCGGACATGCAAACTCGGCCTTCATGGGCAAGCTCCCTGCACCATGTAGAACTCGCCAAGCATTCGGCCCGCCATCGATGTCCTGCTTGGTTATCGGATGTGATCGTCTAGACTCTACGGGACCGAAAGTCCCTGTCCGATGGCGTAGATAATGTCGGCCTTGTTTTTGCTCGGAAAGCTCGGAGTAATCTTGATATCAATACAATGTTCGTCAACACGATGATCTAGTCATGAATGACATCGGTTCGTGAAAGATGTGGCTCATCCATGACTTCACTGTTTGATGCTCATCTCGCTTCCTCGGTTTTCAATCAAGAATGGTGCGTAATCTGAGATTCGCAGAATCTTTACCCCGATACAAGTCAGGGCTGATCAAACTTATAGATGGACCGTCACATAAGCGGAGTGGCATATCAATTGTATGTGCACATAGCGTCGGGCTTATACCTTGAGGCTCGAGGGAGGCTACACAATAGGGAAAAGAAAGTCGGTGAATCGGGATACGCGGAAGGGGGACATGCTACGACCAGAGCACTAAACAGTGGGGCCAGACCCCTGACAGCCTTGTGCGCTTCAAGAACATCTCACGCCCCAAACACATTACAGGAACGTGAACTTCTCGGGTACGGCTTTGGCTTTAAAGGAAATGAAGTTGGGTCGAAAACATCATGTCACGGCTACAACGCCTGCCAAAAGAGTTGCGCCAGCACATTATTATCCATACTCTACCCGTCGAGATAACCGCTGAAGAGCTCCGGCCGCAATTGATCCTCCCCTTGCTCCTGATATGTAAGTGGCTACACAACGATGCGTTGGAAGTCCTTTCCATATGGTCACCAATCTGTTTGCTCCGAGATCCGGATATCAAGAACTTTGGAAGTCAATTGTCGAGCTGTCGAAATGGATTTTTCAAATCCCTGTCGCTCCGCGTGCAGCTCTTCGCTACTTTGGACATGAAAGCTTTTCTGCGCAGCGAAGTCCGTAGCACCATTCCAGCTCGTCATCACGTGGAACGTTGGATCGATTGCATCCGACGTCTTCCTAAGGAAATAATCAATAGCGTCGCTGTTGACCTGACGCCTTGCCCTCAGTCGCTGAGGGTGAAGAATCCAGAACTCGTGGTGCCGTTCGTCGAGGAGAAAGAGATGGCGAAGAAGATGTTACTTTTAGGGACAAATATGCTCGCAAAGCTGCTGCGCGACGTTGATTCTCATTTCAACCACGAAAACCGCACTGGTGTAGCTGTACCAGTACTTATCGACGGGCAATTCGGGTCCAACTCGGCGAGTATCATAGAACAGATCGTTGTGAAAGCTCGGAGAGCTTTGTTCAGTCCTATCTTCATTGGCACATACACACCATTCGAGCCAGATAAAGACATGCCGGACTCCCTAATGCTGACCGCGACATTCGAGGCTTGGCGCCTAGATCGCTTTGCATTGAAAAGTCTTCGTCGTAGTGATTCAGATACGATGGGCGATTCGGATTCCATGGGCGATCTCGGCTACTGGGAGCCAATTTCGCCGAGATGGACGAGCAGAAGCCGTGTTGCATACCACATTAACGCTTTGATGGATGAGGCCGGTGCCAAGGCGGACCTATTCAAGGTACTTGAATTATGGATATGGAGGCTTGCCAAAACTATGCGACACAAGTGGTATTACTTGCCGGGGATTTACGATGCCACACAAAACGAGTACTACGACTTTCCGAGGTCGAGGCCATCCGAGAGGCGCAGCATGATACATACCGTTTGCTGGGACTTATGGATGCAGACAGCCAGCTATGGTGACAACGACGAAAGATTCGTGCGGGTTTACGCAGTCCCCGAAGCTGAGGACGAATCCATGTTTGAGTGGCATGACGTCGAGATGAATTGGCGCAATGATGAGGCGACAGCATATTATGAGAGAAGAAGGAAAACAATTGCTCGTACACATGAGTCTCTAGCTGTTCATTTGTCAGGATTTCATTTATGAGGATCGTTGGTTCCATGAAAGAGAGCAGATATGTTTTCTTTCCCCAATTACCATCAATCATTTATATTCCATAGATAGGATAAACTTGACAATAACGCTAAGTCATCGTATAGTAGATGAAACATACTGCCAGTAGCCTATGAACACCTACATATACTTCTCCATGATCTCCTTCAACCTCCCCAGCGGTAAAGCGTCGACCTTTCGATCTTGAAACCCAACCATGTCCTCAGCCATGCACAGTGCATTATAAATGGCCTCCTCCGTCACATCGGTGGCAGCCTGGAGTAGCCCGCTAATGCTCGTATCATTAACAACCTCGACATTGAATGGCAACGGCTTGAAAATATCAACATTCTTTTTCGTGCCACCAATCTTTTGCACAGGGATCTCATTGGCTGTCGAGAAAGCCAAGAAGATGTCACCCGACAGATTGTGCCCATGACCGCCAACCCGGCTCAGGCCAACCGTAGCACGTCGAGCAATTCGCTGGAGCTGCGTCGGGTGGAGCGGAGCGTCGGTGGCGAGAACGACGATGATACTCCCGTCCTTGCGGTTCTTCTCACTCTCGATCTCCTCTATCTCCTTCCTCTTCTTCTCGTCGGTCTTGGCCGCCTCAGCCGCCTCCTCGGCAAGGATACGACCGACCGGCACCCCGCCGATCCGTAGGTGGGATTTTTTGCCGTAGTTGGCTTGCACCAGAGCTGCGATTGTATACTCTTTCTTGTTGAACCTGGTGTCGAACCCCTCTACAATGCGACTCGAGCTCCCCGTGCCGCCCTTGAAGTGATGACAGATCATGGCGGTGCCGCCGCCAACATTGCCCTCCCGCACGCGGTCACTGCTCACATTGCGTAGTCCGTGAACAATCTGCTCGGGTCTGACAGCAAACGAAGCAAGGTCGTTCAAGTAGCCGTCGAACGTCTCTCCGACCACAGGGAGTATGCCCCAGTCAATGCTTCCGCCAGTACTTTTATCCACCGCGTACCTGTAGACTCCCTCGTGCGCGGCGCCGATACTGAACGGGTTGGTAATGATGATGGGGCTAAGAAGAAGGCCCGTCTCATTGATCAAGTGCGAGCCCGTCAGCTCGCCGGCACCGTTGAAGCTGAACAGACCAGCGTAGCACGCCTGATCGAACCACGAGTCCCGTGGCGTGATGCATGTTACGCCCGTGTTGGTCCCCTTTGGTTCGAATATCTCCTGGGTGTGCGCTTTGACTCCAGGGACATCGGTCAAGGAGTTCAAGGGGCCAGTCTTGTAGTCACCAAGAAAGAGCTTGGGCAGGAGCTCGCGGATGCGTACCCGCTTCTCTTGGGCGCTGAAGCCTGAGGAGTTAATGGTTGAGGTCGACATCCTGTAGAGGCCTGTGCTGATAGTCAATTGGCTATTGTTGGGTGTGATAGTATGAGAGGGTATCTCTCAACTCTGGTCTCTCAACTCTGCTCTTATAGGCTCATACCTCACTCCTATAGCCGGCGATAATTAAGAGGTAGCAATATATGTAAAGTCGGACATCCTCTTGATCCTCGCCCATTTTAGGCCCCCCATGATCTGATCCTAGCAGCGCGTAAGCTAATGCGTAGCTGACGGGTTCGTTTGCGTAGGATACACGTATGAGCAAGGCCCTCCTAAATTGCAGCCTGGTGAGATGTCAGTAGGTTAGATGGCAGTTGAGTCTGACACGAATTCAGCAGGTGCATATGGACTAGTTATGGTGACTAGTATTAGCGGCTCCGTCTTGGAAATCCTTCTTATTTAGAAATATTCCCGAGGTACCTGTCAATGTTTTCGGGTGAGTGAAGTCAAGCTTCCGCAAGTCTTACAGTGAGTGGCCCACTAACTCTAGGCTCAAGTTCCCACGATAGTGGAGCCGAGCTCCCGGGGTCGCTCCTGAGTCCTTCCCCTCAAGCCCCTCTCCACCAAACGCTACCCCACACAATCCCCAAATCCGCCAAGATCCTAAAGCCGGCGGTCTCTCGGTTGGAGCAGGCTCGGCTCTCCTCATTAATTAGGAAATTGAATTTGGAGGCTCTCTCCCATTGTTGGTATACGGACTCGTTGAGTGAGAACAAGGTTTTACATCAACGCATACCGGTATACTGTCATAAGCAACAATGGTCGCCGCAGTGAGAGTAGCACCCAGTGTAAGTCAAGACCACTTCATAACTGCCGAGGTACATTCGTCATTGACACAAGAGCAGGCCGCAACCAGGGCGGTCAGTCTTCTGAGGACTGTCCAATATGCCCACCCGCCCAATTGTCCCTGCCATTCGAATCCGGGACACCACCATCACCAGGCAAAGCCGCAAATAGATCGCTATGCACAGCACCGGTCGCAGCGGAGGTTCGCGTCCGCCCTGGACTCCTCTCAGCAGACGGAATATGCATTCGAAATGGCCGCGTCATCGATACGCTTTGGTCCCGGCGTCACCAAGGAGGTAGGCATGGACTTTACCAATATGGGCGCCAAGAAAGTCTGTGTCGTGACGGACCCGACCGTCAGGCGCTTGACGGCCATGAAGCAGGTCGAAGAGGCACTTACAGCCGAAGGCATTGAGTATGAGATCTTCGACAAGGTGCGAGTTGAGCCGAAAGACAGTTCGTAAGTTGAGACACGCTGAGATCTACGGGGGTGTGGCACTTATAGTATGTCACAGGATAAAAGAGGCAATTGCTTTTGCCAAGCCCTACCGTCCGGATGCTTTCCTGGGCGTTGGTGGTGGATCCGTCATCGATACGGCCAAGCTGATGAATCTGTATACCGTGTACCCCGAGGCCGACTTTTTGGATTTCGTGAACGCGCCACTCGGAAACGGGCGTCCAATCGACAGAAAGCTCAAGCCGCTCATTGCCATCCCTACTACCGCCGGCACCGGATCCGAGACAACCGGAACCGCCATCTTCGATCTCGTCGCGAAGAGAGCAAAGACGGGCATTGCCCACCGCAACCTGAAGCCCACGCTCGGCATATGTGATCCCCTGAACACGAAAACCATGCCCGCCGCTGTGAAGGCGTCTTCCGGGCTGGACGTTCTGTGTCACTCCCTGGAATCATGGACCGCCATTCCCTACAACACAAGAACGCCTAGGCCGACGAACCCAATCCTGCGGCCCGCCTACCAGGGTGCCAACCCAATCAGCGACATCTTCTCGCTCAATGCGCTGAGGGCTACGGTCAAATACCTCCCGCGAGCAATCAGGGATCCCGAGGATTTCGAGGCACAAAGCGAGATGCTTCTCGCCTCGACTCTCGCCGGCGTGGGCTTCGGCAACGCGGGGGTGCATCTGTGCCACGGGATGTCATATCCCATCTCGGGCCAGAATCCGGGGTACAAACATGCCGGCTACGAGGTGGAGACGCCCATCATCCCGCACGGCGTCTCCGTGGCCGTGTCGGCGCCGGCCGTCTTCAAGTTTACGGGAGCCTCGAACCCGGAACGCCATCTACAAGCAGCGGAGGCGTTCGGGGTGGACATATCCAACGTCAAGCGCGAGGATGCGGGCGCCGTGCTTGCGGATGCGCTGACCAAGTTCTTGGCTGAACTCGGGGACCAGCCCAAGGGGTTGAAGGCACTGGGGTTCGATGACAGCCATATCGACGCCTTGGTCGAGGGCACAATCCCTCAAGCCAGAGTTCTGATGTTAGCGCCGGGCTTGAGAACGGAACTGGAAAAGGAAAGAGAGCAGCTGAGAGGCTTGTTTGAAGCTGCTATGGTACATTGAGTTGGCCATATAAATATCTCAAAGCGCTAGATGGACTATTACGATTAACTACGTTAAGAGTCCTGATCATTCGAGGACATGGGCTTAATTTCGTTTCCGTCAAACCGCCAGGATAAGTTGTACATAGCAGTCCTAAAAAATCCTTTTAGGTCAAGTCACTTCTAGTTGGGTCCTCCGCAGAGCATGGAACGCAGCGGCGGTGTTTATAGTGTTAGGCAGAGACATAAAATCATGACGTAATAAGGTGTTCCTTTGCTCGCCATGTAGCCATCGGTCACTAAAAGGGGACAGCGTTGAGGTCTTTTGTCTACGTAGCTTCTTATTCGTGACCCTATTCTACGAGACTTCTGGTCACACCAGGCCATGAATCGAGTATCGTTACAAACTGCAATCGATGCTGCACAACTAGAACTCTGCGTGAGATCCACGACTTAGCAGCTGGGTATTTCCTCCGAACGATCACCACGAAAGCCATTGGCACCCAAGGGAAATGCCATTACTCGCAGAAAATATGACAATATTAACATGCGGGCCAGCTGTGACATGGTAGGATTTGGAGGAGCCACGGGTGCCATAACCTGGAGTATGACTCAAAGCTGTGGCAAAGAGTCATTAACATAACCAGGGATCCAAAGCACTAGCACCAGACAGCTTATACGAGCTGTAAATAGTGCGTGCTCGTAGCTATCATATCTGCTCGCCCTACCCTGAAATGCCTGGTGGGATAGTAGGCCATCTCGTTGGAGTGCGATGCTGACCAGTCTCGACCGATTTGCGGTCAACGTGAATTCAAAATGTGAGTGGCAATATTCACAGCTGCCATGGCCCCCATTCCCCCCTCCAAGCCCCGCGAGTGACATGACTTGGTGCCATCTATGACAAATGGTGGTCCGTGTCTTGACACAAGGCAAAGCCTCTTCCAATATAGATTCAATGCTGCATTCCATCTACTGCGATTCCTCTTCAAAAAGACTCGATGTACGCAGTTCGCTTGTTTGGAGTCAAGTTCGTCCCCTCGTAACCGCTAAACACCAATCAGGTGCACAACACGTGTCAAGGCTGCCTACAAGTCGAGGCAGCCTCAAAGACAGTCGCATGTTCTATGGCCAGATCCAGGGTGTGGAGATGTTCAAAACGTAAAA
Organism: Seiridium unicorne; assembly: GCA_039778275.1. Lineage (NCBI taxonomy): Eukaryota > Fungi > Ascomycota > Sordariomycetes > Amphisphaeriales > Sporocadaceae > Seiridium > Seiridium unicorne. Next base: position 5,999 of record JARVKF010000010.1, on the reverse strand, counting down.
AAGAAAAAGAAATCGCAAGCCGCTATGATGTTGGAGTATCCAGAAACATGCTTTTTCATCATCATGAATTGGTTTATTGCCCTTTGCGCGCCTTCTCTTGTTGCCGTGCCTCCCTGGCAGCGCGTACCAGAGGAGACAAGGATGCGAGATCGACACATGTCTTCATGAAGTCGTGCTATATAAATGTTAGTACAATTTGAGCTAGATCAAGAGGAAAATAAAGGGAGCCAAAGGCAGGCAACATAGACCTCCTTGCCATTGCAACCAGGGATTGAACAGCACCGCAAATGGAACCACTCAGGTTTACACGGAACTAGCATGGCCTGTGCCGTCACAACAAATTGTGCTTGCTTGTGTAGGATTTCTTGGACAAGGAGATGGGGTAAACGTACCCGAAGGAGGTCATGGGCGCTAGCTCTCTTTTCCGGATCTACCTTGAGGGCAAAGTAGAGGAAGTCCCGGAAGACGGGAGACAAGTTCTGTTCCTCCTTGATCTGGGGCGTGCCGTTGGTAGCAATTAACCACAGAGCACGAAGAGGCGATTCTGTCAAGTATGGCGGCTCGCCCTCAATCATCTCGATCGCCATAATACCAAGGGACCATATATCAACTTTTCGGCCATACTCTTTCCTAGTGACGACTTCTGGAGCCATCCAGTACGGCGTTCCGACCATCGTGGTACGCTTGTTATGGGCCTCGTTGATCTGCGCACAGAAACCAAAATCGGCTAGCAGTGTTGTCAGCAAGGGGTAGTCGGCAAAGAAGGGAGAATCCAACTTACTCAGCTTGATATTACCATCTAACGACAGTAGAATGTTGTCGGATTTGATATCCCGATGAATGACACCCTTTGAATGCAAATGTTGCAATCCTTTCAGCGTCTCCCTGCACACTGATGCAATCTGGCCTTCGGTCATGATGTTGAAAGTGACGACATCCGTAAGACTTCCCCCCTCCATGTACTCCATGATCACCCAAAGCTCACCAGTACAAAGATAGCTGTCAATAAAGTTGACAATGTTCGGATGTACACTGTCCTTCATGACCAGAATCTCATTGATGATAAGATCTTTTTTGGGTTGCTGTTCCAGATTCATCTGCTTGATAGCCACCAAACGGTTCGATCCTCGCTCGTGGCCAGTGTAGACGCCACCCGACGCACCCTGCCCAATCTTGGTGAAGCCGCGGTAGATTTCCCTTGGGTCGCCTTCTGAGCAAATTCGCTTCAGTGCTGCTGTCACGTCTATGCTGTTGCTCTGACGAGCTCGGTGACGCGGGCGCGCTTGAGGAGCAGGACCAACCCCAGGGGGTTGTCTTGGACCTGCACCATTAGCTTCCGGGGGCCGTCCATACTGGTTCTGAGAACTCGAGGGCATTGGCTGGCTGGGGGGTTGTTTGTAGCTTGCTGACCGACTGAGTTGGTTTTTCATGGCCGCTTGTGCTTGCGCCATGGCTTGTTGCTGCTGCTGCTCCATTAGCTGCTGCTGATAGGCCTGTTGAACGGCAGGCGAAGGTTGACTCCCGCCTGGTGTGTATGGTGCATTTCCATTCACGCGTGAATTCGACCTTGACCGGTGCTCTTCGGGGAGCATCGGTACATGTTCCTTGGGTGGAGTATAGGTGGTTGCTGGGAGATCGTCGCCACCTTGGGCCATGCCAATTCCCGAGTCCTTGGCAGGGTACGGTGCGGGCGGCGCTGTCCTCGTGGGTAGTGTTGTCGGTGGTCTCGGCGCGGGTCGACTCGGCATTAAGTTGATGTCCTTATTCGGCATTGAGCCGGGACCTTTTCCAATACCAGGAACGGGCGGGGGCGCGCGAGGGTTCTCGAAGGTGCCTTCATTATTCACTATTGGAAACCTGGGACTTGCTGGTGGACTGATCATAGGTGACATACCGGCATAATTTGGAGCGTAGACGCCGGGCGACATTCCTCCTGAGGGGGTGCGCAGCTCTGGGGCTTTAGCATCATGGAACTTCTCAAAAACCTGATCCTCCGGCGGCTTCTCTGTAGTCTCTTTGTAGAAAGTCACGATGTCTGCAATCATCTGGGGGTTCTCCCTGCGTGCATTCTCGGGAATGCCGCTTTCGTTGATGAGTCTCTGCCATTCTTTGGGCAGTCCCTAGAGATGTATGAGCACCACGTGCAGGGGCAGAAGGGAAAAAATACACATGTTAAGCTCAAGTGAGCGAAAATCCACCGTCAAAAGCACCAGCGATGGCGGGGTTTTGGGTTTGGTGGAGTTAGGATTAGGATTAGGACAAGACAGGAATCAACACGACGACGAACAATTTTATAACAAGAAAGGCACAAAGCACGGGGCATTGTAGACATACCGTAAACTGCCCCGTTGAACTATCGTAACCAACATGTGTGACGTGAACGGGATTCTCTGGAGCGGATATGATGGGCTTCTTGGGTGACCCCACCAGCGTGCTCATCAAGCCGGAAAAGCCAGACTTTTTCCTCAAGACGCCCGGGGCCTTTGGCTCCTTTGTCTCATCTGAGTATCTCTTTGGGCCGTTGGATTGGCTCGGGCCGGCCTGCTGAGCCTTTTCGGCGAGCGACATGACGGCGGGGGAGTCAGTCGTGAAGCTGGCCGACTGGCGTAGGATAGGGCTGGTTTGGGCGTGGGCAAGCGGGGGAGGAGCAGGGCGGCGACTCGAGAAAGAATTCGGGTTGTGGTAGCCTTGTGCCTTGGTGGCTTCGAAGTGATTCAGGATGGAGGTGCCGTCGAAGGGTGCACCGACCAGCTCTTCGGATGTCTTGGAGCTGAGCGGTCGATGTCCCTGATGCGGATCCGACAAACGGTGGTCTTGGGTTCTTGCAATGCCCGTCGTGCCACTGCTAGCGTGATAGGCGCCCGCATATGCCTCGCCGGGGCCAACGTAGGGTGAAGCTGGAAAATTGCGAGCTGCGGGGTGGTGGTGCGGCGAAAAAGTCGATGGCAGAAACTCGCCGGTCGCGAGGATGGGCGAGGGCTGATTGCTGCTGCTGGACTTTGCGGTGGGAAGATGTCGGGGCGACGAGTTGTTGGATGCGCTGATGGAGTGGGTGGGCGTGGTTCGCTGCCGCTGCGGCGGAGCGCTTGGAGCGCGCTTCAGACTCGTGGAGCTGCGTTTGCTGTGCAGCGAGCTCGCTTGGGCGTCAAAGCGACCGTCAGCATTGATGGAGTAGGCGTGAAGATGTGCAGGCGGTTTTTTGGTAAGTTTGCGACGTTGAGATGTGCCGTTGGAGTTAGATGCGTCCATAGTGGTCGTCATGCCTTAAAGGCTCTCGAGGCAGGTAGCTAAGGTAGCAGGTAGCTGCTGCTGCTGCTGCTGCTGATGCTGCGCTGCCTCTTGGCCCACATGCACGACAATCGAACTAGACTGCAACGCGGTCAGATCGTGCAGCCAAATAGACTCTGAACCGTCGATTGACTGACAGGAGATTATGAGCCAAGTAAAAGCAACCAACCTGACAGCTTCCAGAGCCGTGTCGGACAGTTTTCCTTGGAAGAATCCCAAGCAGAGCGCAAATCCCAGGGCCAGGAGGGGTATGATTGATATGAATCCGGCCGGGGTCTGTACCAGGGAAAGAAAAACCGGAATACTTAATAACGACGGGTGGCCCGCGTGTCCAGGCAATTGGCCGTGAAATTAGTTGACCCTCCCTGATATCGGAAGGCTGGGTCCAAGCCAATCTTTCTTTCATATGCTCGACTGCCGGTCCTCTGCGTCCAAGTATCCTGTAATTGCTGCAGTCTAGCACATGGTAGAAGATTGGTGAGTTCCGCAGCGGCCGTCTGAGATGGCGCACCTGCGCACGCAATAGATTGCTCTGCGGAACGTGTGTAACGGTGTCGAGGATGGTTAGCAGCTGAGACACTCGTCGCAGGCTCGTAGCGTTCAAGGCCCGCGATGCGGCCACTTTCCTGTTATCTTCCCGGGGGTGGGCTGCCGTACTCTTCGCACTGGTGAGCGATCAACGCCCCGTGATTGGAGCTTGTGAAAGATCGTCGAGGGACCGTTCCCTGACACGCCCGGCCACGTTTAGCTGGGCTGCTGGGCTGCTGGGCGTGTTAACTTAGTCGCTTTACAATGACTAGCTGCAACGGCCGGCGCGGGTGGCTAGCGGCGAGTATAAATTCTTCGAAGGGGGTTTCAGGGTCGACACTGTCTATCCTGATCAAGGGGTATCGCAGTTGAGAGTTTGGCAGATTGGAAGTCTAACTCGAGGCTGATTCCCAATGCTGCTAATATTCCGTACTGCTTCTGTTGATGTTACTGTTGCGAAATCCCAGTCTTGATTCCTTGACAAGCAGGTTCCCAGCTATTCTCACAAGCCAAGGTTGGGCCTGGTTATGTGTGATTTGATTTTGCAGAGCCCTTGGGACCAGATGTAACCATGTAGTCAATCCGTGGGTTGCAATACCTAGGTCGAGCGGTATATGTGTGTTACTTTGGGTAGGAAGCAAGGTTGCAGATCATATCGCTTTCATCTGCGAGGCATAGACATTCGACGATGACGTCCTCTCGTCGGTGCACGCCTACTTCCAGTTGACGCCTTTTTCCGGACTGGCCCTCGCTGTGGGGGGCTGCTCAGACCCTTCACGTTGGCGATGCTTATAGCTTGTTTCGTCAAACAAGTGCACTCTCGGATCATCAGGCAGTGAGTGCACCTGAAGTCATAGGTCTTCTTGAATATGAAAGACGTCCAGATTTTTATCAGTAAGGTATAGTTAATATGCTGCTCAATACATGATCAAAATGTGCGAAAAGAGTCTTGCAGAGATACAGCTCCGAAGGCCAAAGGCGGCCCAACGGCCCAGTCCGGCTTCAGTGACGGAAAGCTTCCCGAGACCTCAACCGGTCGCACCCAATTTGGATACGACCTCAACTCCATCCACTGATCGACCTATCTTGGACAGCGTGACGAAGCGCCGTTGGAAGAGCACTGTTGAATTCGGCGGCAAGTCGTCGGCGTCATGATATTAAGAAGTATATTCCTGGAATCTGATTGACCACACCATCACCTTGTACAGCCAGTGAGCTTGGAAGAGTCTCTGTGAGAATCTTGGTCACAGGACACAAACTCGCATCCAAAGGTTGTCCCACTATTGTGACCAGTCACGACCATTCAATCGTGTCTGTGTGTCACATCTGGAGGACGCATAAAACATTAGGCGCCATCCAAGACGGAGCTTGGGTAATGGCTGCCCTCCTGGACCCTGAAATGACCAAGTCTCAACATTTCGGAATCAAAGCTTTCTTAGCATCAATTTCAGGGTCTTCGAAATGTGGCCTCTCCACAGGTCTATCCACAAACGCCTGTTGTCATGAGGTCCGACGAAATAGGAGGCTCTGCTGGATGGGGTTACTTCCTTTTCGCATTGCCTGAGCGAAAAGAAGTTTCAGCCGTCAGCTTCACTAAGCTCTGTTTCGCATAGGGCTACACTACAAGACACCGACACAGGCTTTCGGGATCTGGAGGCTCCTCCACAGCGCACGACCTATGAATCCTAGTATCCTGGGATCCTACATTTGGTGCTAGAATCCTATAATCCCTTACTTGTCCACAGAGCAGAGAGATGATGCACCATCACGAACTGCCCGAACACCATGCAGATGCCAACTAAAGCCACACAGTCCTGACTGCTGCACGCATTTGCCGGAGACAGCGGGGAGATAAATTACTATTTACAGAGGAGCACTACGCGGCTGCTCTGCATCCATAAACCTCCCCCACAAACTTTAGCGATGTATCATTGCCCACTTGGAGGCAGATCTTCCGCCCGGCCGGATCCGGTCTAAATTTGTCTCTTCAACAATGGAGGTCTTGAGAAAGGCCAATGAGGCAGATAATTCCTGTCGACTCTCTCAATAAAAGAAAATTAAAAAAAAAAAAAAAAAAAAAAAAAAAAAAAAAAATTTTATATTATATTACGTAAAAAAAAAAAATGAACCGCGGGTATTTTTTATTTAGATTCGAAAAATGGGGGAGGTAAAAAAAAAAATTC
>JARVKF010000009.1:0-132303 GCA_039778275.1 Seiridium unicorne | reverse complement strand
CCCCCCCCCCCCCCCCCCCCCCCCCCCCCCCCCCCCCCCCCCCCCCCCCCCCCCCCCCCCCCCCCCCCCCCCCCAAATTGAATGCTGCCCTGGCGGCCATTCACTCAGTCGGGAACCCGTGTTGCTGCTGCTCATTCGTTCTATACCCTGAATTTCTCCTTCAACGATTTCAAGTCTTCGTTTTTCTGAATCTCAAAGCTTCTTTCCACTATGTACCCTCTGCGGAACTTGACGTCCCTCGTGGCGATCTTTTGGTGTATAGGTTTCCTGCAGGCGGCGAAAGCAACAAGCGTATCCGATGTCATCGCCTCCATTCCGAAATGCGCCGTACGTTCAAAAATCCCCATTGGTCAAGTTCTTGTGAAGAAGCATCGTTAACAGTCAGTATCAGCTTCCATGTGTCGTCGACAATTTAGTAGCAGCAGGATGCCCAATGACCAATATCACACTAATGAGCGACTGTGTATGCCAAAATGCGGCCTTGTTGTCGGACATATCGACCTGCACTCAAAGGTCGTGCGACTTTAGCGACCAAGTTCGTGAGTCAAATGAAAGGCCTTTGTGTATTCCCCATGTTCCTGACGTTGGCCGAAGTTGCAAGTACTGCCGAGGACTCCCTCTGCGTAGCTTACCCAAGAGAGTCGAGGACGCGAGAAGTCCAGATAGCGGCTATAGTGACGTTGGCATTGTCGGTTCCCATAGTACTAGCCCGGTGTGCGGCGAGACTGCAGACGACGAAGAGACTTTGGCTCGATGACTGGACTGCACTTCTAGGAATGGTTGGTACCAAGCACTCTATTGCATGACGCAGAACAATCTATACTGATTTCCCTCGTAGGTCTTACTGGCAGGACTGGCTGTAATAGAGTATATAAGTAAGTTAATAACTAAACTCGCTGCGGGAAACTCCAATAGCTGACCGTCTGAATAGGTTCTCGAATGGGATTCGGAATGCATTACTGGAATGTAGGAGTGGGCGATGGTGCTGTGCTTCTGCAGGTAAGGTTTAAGGTGAAACCAATCAAGCTCTTCGGTCTAACAGGCTCTCTTACAGTTGTTCTACGTCGCCCAGTTGCTGTACATCATGATCCAGATTTCTGCCAAGGTCTCGATCGCATGCCTTTTTATTCGCATCTTCCCTGCCCGCTGGATTCGATTAACACTCAAAATATTCATTACATTTATGCTTGGCCACGGTACGATCTTTATCATGGTCATCATTTTTCAATGTTGGCCAATATACTCGATTTGGGACAAGAACGTCACCGGCCAATGCGTGGACGTTACCATCGTGGGATTCGTGGGCGCGGGAATCAGCATAGTCGAGGATATCATTCTGATCATCCTGCCCGTTGCGGAACTGCGTAAACTGCAAGTTATGATGCGCCAGCGGGTCGTGTTATTCGCCATCTTTGCCATTGCTTCCTTGTAAGTATATGATCGAGAAATGCTAGCATATCACAAGCTGACAGGGAGCGACAGCGCGACGATAACGAGCATGATACGACTAAAGTATTTAGTCATGTTTGCGAACACATTTGACTCGACTTGTAAGTTGATACCGGTCTGCTTTTATCGAAACAGACTGACCTATAAAGGGGATAACGTCGATGTGATCATCTGGTCCTTGATAGAACTTCTCACTGCAGTCTTCCTGGGAAGTTTACCTCCGTTGAGACCATGGGTCAACAAAATCGTCCCAAATATCACTGTTATTGTAAGCAATTCGAAGAGTTATAACATGCCCTTTGAAGCCTGTTGCAGGAGTTCCCGCTTCCTGATGCAGCATCTTTACCCTTGAGCCCTGAGTTTCCATCTCTTGATGTCTCTCTAACACATGAAGAAGGAATTGCTAACTTTAAGTGTTATAGTGGAGCAAACCGCGGACCGGAAAGTCTGGAAGCGAACTGCCTCCACCCGACTCCAATACGGAAACGGACCGGAAATCGAAGCACAGCCGGGCGGGCAGTCTGGCGGTCTTTGAGAGCGATGCGACCCGATTTAGTAACCACACAAAGACTTCGTCCTTCGCAATGTCTGCAATGACATCGTTAAGGTTTAGCGATCAATGGAATATGCTACCGGAATCACCACTCAGGGTACCTACGTCGAAGTTTCAGGACTCGGGAGTTGTCCCTCCAGAACCGATTCACAAGCGGTGGAGTCAGCAACCTGATTCGCCGACAGACCCTAACATACTGGAAAAAAGCATGAGTCTCTACCTGAATAAGATGGCTTCGCACGATCTAGAGTCAAACAGATCTCGCGACACATGGTCAACTCGCGACACCTGGACCCATACGGCCACGGAGAGGTTGAGTTCAAAGTTTACCAACAGGCGAGCAGGTCAATAGCGCTCGCACAAGCTCTGGCACGTGAAATTTTGTAAAATACTAATCATGAACATTTGATACCCAATATACAGATGCGCTTAATAGATGCGCTGAGTGAATATCAAGGATGGCCAGACCGTGTACCGAGGGGGGGGGGTCTAGCAAGTGATGTGCTCTCAAAGTGGGTGTTACCTTACAAGTGCAGCGTCGGTGGTATCCGATGACAGCTGCCACTACAGTGATGTCATCATCACATAACCATTGTGGCACTTGAAATCCAATCAGTAAATGTGGTCGCCAAAACCCAACTAGCCACTGCTTGATCTCACCAAAGTCGAAATTGATGCTCAGAACCCTCAGAAAGATGGCCGAAGTAGACACGGGTCTGCATGCCCACGCCAGCGGGGTCGCGGCTAAGACTGTCACCGCCCATGCGAACGAGCACCCACTGAAGCTGTACGCAGGTTGGTTCTGCCCCTTTGTGCAACGCAGTTGGATCGTCCTCGAGGAGAAGAAGGTGCCATACGAATATGTGGAAATCAACCCTTATAAGAAGGCAAAAGAGTTTCTCGACCTGAACCCACGCGGGCTGGTGCCAACACTTGCAGTGCCGGTAGACGGACAAGGCAAAGTGCAAAAGCCGATATACGAAAGCAGCATCATCTGTGAATATTTGAACGAGGAGTTTGCGGATGAGAGCAAGCACGGCCCGGACCTGTACCCAGAGAGCACATATCAGAGAGCACGGTGTAGACTGTGGATTGATCATATCAGTAACAAGATCGTCCCTGGGTTCTACAAATTTATCCAGCACACACCAGAGAAAGAATACTCCATCGAGCTGGCACGCTCCGATTTCCTAGCCCACATCAAGACACTCGTCAGCGAGATGGACGATAGTGGTCCGTGGTTCTTGGGTGACAGGTTCAGTATGGTTGACGTGATGCTGGCGCCTTGGGCGAAGAGGCTGTTCCTGCTCGATCACTATAAACCAGGTGGCCTGAATATACCAGTTGATAAGGGCGGCGAGGACTCTGCGATTTGGGATCGTTGGCTGCAATGGTATAACGCTGTGTCTGAGCGGCAGAGCGTCAAGGACACGTGGAGCGATGAGGAGTACTACATCAAGGCATACCAGAGATATGCTGAGGACAAGACACAGTCGCAGGTTGGACAGGCGACTCGCAAGGGGGAAAAATTACCGTGAAGAGCGGTTACATCAGTAGCGAACAGTTTTCGAAATCAGGCATTGGTGCCGGAAGGAAACATATGCAAGCAAGCTATACATCCCACGAATTTGTGTAATATGATTGTTTAATGCCTCGATCTGCGGCATACACCCTACAGAGTACATATGTTACCTTCCGTCTTTCTACCCACTTTTCAAGCGCTATACTCGACTCGTCAGCCGCCAGTCGTCGATCTCCCAGGTGACAGCCAGGTGGGGGTACATTGATGTATCCACTGAAAACCTCGCGAATCTTATTCACCACTGGTGGGTCGCGACGGTGAGATCTGCTCACGCTGGAGTTTCAATTAATTGCTGCCTTTCGAAAGTCCAGTGCCACGGACTTTCCCGTCATGGCGCAGTCGTTTGAGTCGAGGACGGAATCGTTCCTCAAATGGTTCCAGTCTTTACCAGGGGCAACTTTCCACCCACATATCCAAATTCAAGACTTGAGAGAAAGCAACCGTGGCAGAGGAATTGGTAAGACAAGTGCCAAATCGCACGATAAGTGTTACTGACCACAGACGTAGTTGCAACGGCAGATATCCCCGAAGACACGGTCCTCTTCACCATTCCCAGGGATGCCATAATCAACACCATCACATCGGACTTGCCGAAGAGGATACCTCAGATCTTTGAGGCTTCGACGACAGGTCTGGAAGACGCTGATAATGAGGCAGACGAGGATGGCGATACCACAGGGCCGCCAGATTCTTGGGTGTCTCTTATCCTTGTTATGATATATGAATTTCTGCAAGACGGCAATTCGAGGTGGAAACCCTACATTGATGTGCTCCCTACCGAGTTTGACACGCTCATGTTTTGGTCTGACAAGGAACTCGAAGAGCTTCAAGCCAGCGCCATCGTTTCCAAAATTGGAAAGGATGAAGCAGACAACATGTTCCGTGCCAAAGTGATCCCAACTATTCAGGAACATGCAGATGTCTTCTATCCCGCCAGCGCTCAGAGATTGACCGAGGACCAACTCATGGCCTTGGCGCACCGGATGGGCAGTACCATCATGGCCTACGCTTTTGATCTCGAGAACGATGACGAGGAACCAAATCCGGAGGAGGAAGACGACGAGTGGATGGAAGACAAGGATGGGAAATTGATGATGGGCATGGTACCAATGGCGGATATCCTCAATGCCGATGCAGAGTTCAACGTAAGACTTCTATGTGAAACAGATCGACACTTGAAGCTAAACTTTCCAGGCCCACATCAATCACGAAGAAGGAAGCCTGACAGCAACTTCATTGAGGCCTATAGCAGCCGGTGAGGAAATTTATAACTACTACGGTCCACTCTCGAACGGCGACCTCCTGAGGCGCTATGGCTATGTCACGGAAAAGCACATGCGGTATGACGTCGTTGAGCTTCCATGGGAAATCATACTATCCGTGTTGAAAGAGCAGCTGAGGTTGAGTGAGAACGTCTGGGGAAAGGCGGTAAGTGCTAGTAATTCCGGGTGCCACTACTATAGAAACGGGCGACTGAATGAGTCTAGATTAACGATCTCGACGAAGAGGAGATTGAGGACGTTTTTGTTTTGGACAGAGACATGGATGGTCCGGATTCCAGGGGCGAGCTGCAAGGTGAGAAGTATTTCAAGCAGCTGCCGGCAGATCTCGAAGAACAGATTGCGACATTTCTCAGAGCCGTACGAAAGGCGAGCCCTGAGTCAATACCCGACAAGCGTAAACGCGACGAGATATCCCTCGCCGCTGTCCATCGCGCGCTCCAGCTCCGACGGGCGCAATATCCGACAACGGAAGCTCAAGACTTCCAAGTCGTCACTGAATCCGTTGAGCGGCTTAATATGGCGCTTGCATCGCAGAAGTCCGGCACTCATCCTCTCAGGCCAGACAACATCCAGGACATTATCAGATCATCTCACCGCCGTAGGCTGGCCGCGATTGTCCGCATCGGCGAGAAGAACGTGTTGAACGAGGCTATGGAGTTTGCCGAGAAGAAGATGAGCGAACTGAATGGATCGGCAAATGCGGCCGAGCCTTCAGCTAAGCGGAAGAAGACTTCACGATGATCGATAGACAAGAAATGTATCAAAGGGCGCTTAAGGAGTTAAACATAGAGTGTGGTAGGGCTGAGCAGCTGCAAGGAACAGTATCCATGCTTGCAGAGTTGCAGATCTTTTTGTGCTGTCATGAATTCATCCAATGCGTGCCTCCCCCACTACCACTCTTTCACGGCCAGATGCCATTACTTTTAATTCTGCAAGATTGGCCCATTGATAGGGCTAAAGGGCGCCAGCGTGCCCATCCACGTAGGAATTAAGGTGCTGACTAGAGAGACGTGTAACCTAATTTTAGACCGATATGCGCATATGAAAGTCCTGGATAAGCGACAATCCGACAAGCACAACAAGAATTGCCGAATTCGTGGAACCGATCACGGTTCTACTCATATGTTCGTGTTGGTCGGACATTCAACGTGTGATCTCGCTACCATAGTCTCACGCGAAACGGATGGAGGGGTTTGGGCACGCTCGCCGACCATTGCTTAATTCTTTACTATAGCCTAGGTTGGCTGAATGCGCCCATCCTTTACTCCCCACGTAAACAGCTGTGCTGCTTTGAGGGATCATTCAAGACGAAGTCTCCCAACGATAGATACCGCCTGTTTTCATTCTCGTGCATTCATCCCAGTCAATAGTCCATCACTAGCATCCCCAATCATAAGCTTACTGGCAATCGTCGCCGAGGTCGAGAAAACCTACCTGCACTGGCACTGATATCAAAAGCCCGAGAGCAACTCGACCCGAGGCGCCGGCGGGATGCACCAACTCGCAAGTGTAGGCTTCGACGATAGTCATATCCAACGCCGAGCCTGGCAGGGGTCGAGCGCAACCCGCAGCGATGAGCACGCCAGCGAGGGCCCAGTGAATTATCCCTGGGAAAATATCGTAATTGCCTGCTTCAGCGCCTTCGGTCTACTGCTTTTACTTGCAATGTAAGCAATTCCGAGCCATGAGACATCAAGTGCACCCCAAACACTGTCTAAAAATGTACAGTTTCTTCCGGACAAGGCTGTCGAGGCTGTGTCAAGGTGCATTCAAGAAACGAGAAAAACAGCGGCCAAGTTTGCCGAAGTCGCTACAGCGAGCTATCACGGAGCTCGCAGCAGTGACGGATTATCGAGGCCATCGAAGCGAGCAGCGTGATTGTGATGAGAGGGAATGGTAAGTCTGATTTTACGAGACTCTCGAACCAGCTGATCAGGTGTCTGACAATGCGCAGTCCCATCTGCCTGGCATCTCTCTACTCGGGACCAGAAGAGCTGGAGGCTATCACGGGGCTACATCTCGGCCTCGAGGCCAATACCCAGCTTATCTCGGCCAAGGCCCAGCCGACTGGCTCGGGTAATGCATCGTCTATAGTCTCTGGTTCCTCGGACAGCAAGAAGAGAGCAAAACCGTGGCAACCGCAGCCGATTGATGATAATGTGGTGAAGACGAAGCGGTGCCAGCACATGTTCCATGGCAGATGTCTGGCGTCATGGTTTTTGAGGAAAAGATACGACTGTCCGGTCTGCAGAAGGATATATTATCAACCGGTGGAAAACAGCTTGTCCCATAGGGAAGAGGTACCATACCAGTCGAGTATGCCGATTATGCCTTTCTTCTAAGGGATCCTGAGGGATTAACTGATTGCGTGGCATACATTAATGAATAGTTAAGGCAAAGCAAAGGATTACCAATGTCAAGGGCGACGTATGCTCGGCCGATATGATCATATGTTCGTGTCGGTGTGCATGCCCCATGCCGGTGCCTGTACGTGCACCCAGCGGGTCGATCTAAGATAGAAATTGGCATACCGTTTTCAACCACGCCGTGATTAGTGAACATTAGATGAGCACATGAGTTGAAATCATTGAAAGGTCTTAATGACGAATAAGGGACGCTCTCTTCTGAAACGTTGAAAGTCATGAGCCTTGCTTGACTGATACATTCTACCTACATTTCCAGTGGTCGAATCTCCTCGGATAATTCTCCGGTCAGAGGGGACGCTCATTGGACACACTTGTCTCACGGACGGCTACCACGGTTCAGAAGCTCCTGCAGATCCCGAACGCAGGGGGCCCACTTTTGTCCATCGCAGATGCAAGCGCCACAGCTATGACATAATGGTCAGCCGCGCCCGTCTTAAACATCTTTATTTCTCGACGCAATCGAACACCGAAGTCGTGTTAGTGACGTCCTTGACCTCTCCCACAGACCACATTGGATTCACCGGTAGCTTCGCTCACCCACGGTAGGGGAAGAAATGAGAAAGACGGAGCAGGGCACCCGTGTTTGCTAGTGGATAATTACATGCCATGACGCCTGCTCCGTCATTGTTGGCGACCTCTCCAGAATGTGGCAGATCTACAGCCTCAGGAGTTAACTCTCCAACCAGCCAGGACGTTTCGCTCCGGCTATCCTGCAAACTGCATGTATGGTTGCGTGTAACTTGTCCCATCTCGATTTTGTCGCATATTGTAGCCGTCCTGACACTTGTTCACCACCACATTTCACACGACACCCCCACGTGACTCCATCTCGCTGCTGCATTCATCCTCCTCTTTGCCTCGCTTTTAGCAGTACCCACCATCGGATTGCATGCCGAATTACACAAGCTCTGCCATTCGTTTCACTAGGTTTGTTCCTGACCTACGCGCCGCTCGGTTTGCTCCGGCACGTAGATCACCTATATCCATCTCACGCGGCCCGGCACACGTACGCTGGAACCTAGCTATCATGGTGCAAAAGCGAAAGAAGTCCAGCATGGCGTTAATGCACCAAGAACTTCCATCTATTGGCGATGGGCCCCAAAAGGGGCCGGTCCGTAGGTCGGGCCGTAACATCAGACGCAGCAGTGGCATCGAACAGTACTCCAATGCCGACTTTACCCACGAAGAGAATGAAGAATCGGACTCGGCAGGTCACGGAGGAGGGGGGACCGACAAGGAGAAGAGCTCCGTCCACGCCGGGGTCGACCATGCCATGGATGACTTACAAGAAATGGAAGAGAAGTTTCGAAAGTCCGTCAAGAGACAAAAGCTGGCCATCAATTCCAGTGCTCTTTCGAGCAAGCTGCGGGACCCCATCATGTCTGCACAGGGCAAGGTATTCACTCCTGCTATCACAAAGGACAAGGCAAACCTGGATGACGATGGAGATCCTGAGCTGGCAGAGAAAGGAAGACCCTCCAGGAAAGACGGAAACAAAACACCCGAGCTCGCGGACGCGGCTGCAGTAGGAGATGCTGAAATTGGAGACGACGTTGAGACGGAAGATGTGGCTGCTCTGAAAGAAGAGGGTGCAAGACCACCGCCAGTCAATAGTGACTATCTACCACTCCCATGGAAAGGGCGCTTAGGATATGTGAGTATCTTCGGCCATCTGTCGGGTGACGGAAAAATTGGCCAAGCTGACGCTTCCCAGGCCTGCCTCAATACCTATCTGCGGCTTTCCAATCCACCTGTATTCAGTTCGCGAACTTGCAGGATAGCCTCCATCCTCGAACACCGACACCCATTATCAGATCCCTCCCAACCAGAACATGCTACTAAGAATCGACCCGACAAGAATAAACCGGCGGATATCGCCAGAGGTCAGCAATATGTGGAAACCCTCGGTCTCGCCAACGCTCGAGATATCGTCAAGATGCTTCGTTGGAACGAAAAATACGGAATAAGATTCATGCGCCTTAGCTCGGAAATGTTTCCATTCGCTAGCCACGAAGAGTACGGATATAAGCTAGCGCCTTTCGCGTCCGAGGTCCTCGCAGAAGCAGGCAGAGTTGCAGGCGAGCTGGGCCATCGGCTTACAACACATCCGGGCCAGGTAGGTTCACCTATCGTGAACACCAATCTCATGCTTACCACTTGCAGTTTACCCAACTAGGATCGCCACGAAAAGAGGTTGTGAAGAATGCCGTTCGCGATCTCGAATACCACGATGAATTGCTCTCGCTACTTAAGCTCCCCGAGCAGCAAAACAAGGATGCCGTCATGATCCTGCATATGGGGGGCGTATTTGGTGACAAGGAGGCAACACTTCAACGATTTCGAGAAAACTATTCCCAACTATCAGAAAGTATTAAGGCGAGATTGGTACTCGAGAACGACGATGTATGTTGGCATGTGCACGACCTTCTGCCGCTGTGCGAAGAGTTGAACATTCCAATGGTTCTCGATTATCATCATCATAATATTTTGTTCGACAAGGAGAAGATTAGAGAAGGGACAAAAGACATCATGGAACTTTATCCAAGAATCAAGGCTACGTGGAACAGGAAAGGGATCACACAGAAGACGCATTACAGCGAACCATGCCCGGAGGCTATAACTGGACGACAGCGACGGAAGCACAGACCAAGAGTTGTGGTACTACCGCCATGCGCCAATGACATGGACCTGATGATTGAGGCCAAGGACAAGGAGCAGGCTGTTTTTGAACTCATGCGCACTTACAAACTATCCGGTTGGGATCTTTTCAACGACGTTGTCCCTTACGAAAGAGATGACGAAAACAGGCCACCACCCAAACCCAAGACGCCAAAGAAGAAACGCAATGGAAAGAAAGGCGCCGAGGACGACGAAGACATAGAGATGGTGGAAGCGGAAACTCATTCTCCGCCCGAGATACCACCCGAGGAGATTGGTATGGGAGGCCCTAATCGTCGAGTATATTGGCCTGTCGGCATGGAGGAATGGCTCAAACCAAGGAAGAGGGAGGTGAAGAAAAAGCCGCAGGAAGGCGATGAGAAAAAAGCCAGAAAGGGCAAGGCAAAGGTCAAGAAAGAAGAAGACGAAGACTAGGTGTACTATGATTCATCCATCTCGACAGGCGCCCTATGATTATTGGAAAAATCAGGGACGACCACGCTGATGGAGCCGATGGCTGGTCTAAAATTTGCATTTGAAAAGCATGGAAGCGACTACCATGATGGAGTGTGCATGTTGCTTCATGGGAACAAGATGCCGTCATATGGGTTGTAAGATACTACCAATACAAGCATTATTTGGCACAACTTACATGGGAGTGATACATGATTCTTCCAGTCAGCAATCAACAGCTGTTTCAACGTGAGCAACTAAATCAGTCCTGTGCTTATAAAGATACTGCGACAATGCTTGCGGGCGCCCTTGAGCTGCTTTTACGCTAGCTGTTTGACGAGTAAGAAAATGGCATCAGGCTAAGGCTGTGGCCGAGTTTGGCCAAGTAGATTGATTACAAGTCAATACACCACTGAATTGCATGCGATGACAACAAGTTGCCTACGATTGTGCTATGTAGGCATGCTATTCTAGCTGCACCATAGAATCTGCAACTCGACGTTGGCACTACTCGTCCTGGCTATGCTCGATAAAGACAAGGTAGGCCTAAACTGTAGGTTGTATAAGAGCACAGTATTGCTGTGCTCCTTTTCGGCCACTGACAAGGTGTTCCGACTCTGTATGACTCCACCAAATTGTGGATGCTATAGCCAAACAAGATATTACGACAGGTTCAAATTTACCAAGGATGCTCGTATATGGCAGTATAGCGACTGTGAGTGCCATAATTTAACAAGGTCACCTGCGCTTGAAGGCATCAGCTGATCGCATGTTCGTCTGCACTTCAAGAGTCATGCAAAAGCCCAATCTATGGAGTTGGTGTACCGAGGCGAGACACACGCGACAAGGTTTCGCGACGCTGTGATGTGCCATGAGGTCACTGCGTTTGTTGCTGGGATGCAATGCTGGGGAGGCTTGTGATAATGGGGCATGGTCGAATGCGGAGGCCGGGCGATGATGTCAATCCATGCCCGAAGCGAGACCCCTGCATGAGATTTTCGCCATGCGAACTGACATTGCGCATATGTACTAACGTAGGAACTCAGGCAGTTCTGGGGAAGATGGAGACATGCAAACTGCAGATGCCCGAGTTTGATGTATGTGTGTATGTAGGCAGGGTGAAGGCTATCTGCATGCATTAGTACAGACCGCATCAAGCTGAGAACAGACCATGTGATGGGCAAGAGCCACCCGATGCCATCGTGACATATGCCACTGCAGCGGAGCCAACGGGGAAATTCGTTTGCTACATTATGTCGCGACGGCAAAAGGCGGGGGAATGCCCTCAGCTATCAATGCCCCCAACCCCTCCATTGACGGGGCCACTGGAAAACAGTTGCAGCCCATCTACCAAGTAACATTGATGCCCATTCGTTCCCCAAAAGACCATCTTCTTAGAGAATCTTCCCGCCTGTTCCAAGTTCTACTCTGCTCGTTCCACATCGCCTGTCTGTTCGTATCTACTCATTGACATATTCTCGACCACCCGCTGTCACAAGTTAGGTCGGCCCAATCCGACGTCCCACCCACCCTTTCAAAGTGTTCTCGATCATAAGTTACACCAGCCAACCCACACAACGACTTATCCGAGAAACAACTGAGGATCACAAGCCAATCGTCGCCATCCCTTGACAGCGATCACATAAGCCCACTTGCACTCCCGCACGTGTTTCTGCACGAAGGGCCTGCACACAGACGCCGACCCCGCGATAAACTCCCCAAGCTTCACTACAAGCGTGGGTTCCGGAACTCTACTGCCGCGTGATTTCATCATCGGGCCCAAGATTCGCTCTGCCGGGACACTGACCGTGGGGTGCTCCAATATTGACTTTGCACCGTCCACCGTCCACCGTTTACCACCCGCGTTCCACAAAGCTTCAATTCGCATCCTCACTTTCCCATCAAACTCGAAATTTCCCACGCCTCCAAGAAATACCTCACCACCAGAAACTCCACGCCGAATTATAGCAAGATGGAAGTACAAACTAGCCCGCCAGCTGAGCTTCACTCACCCCCGCCACCCACGGCCAAGCGCCCGAGAGGTATGATTACTCCCTTCCTTTGGGTCCTATCCTACTTGAGGACCGCTTAAGACTAACGACGGTGCAGGCATTCTCAAGAACTCGTTCCGGAAATCACCGCCTGTCTCGCCGACCAAGGAGAAGGAGATGAACGAGAAGGACATCGTGCTGCACAACACTCAAACCAATGCGGGCCACCGTCGCTCTTCTTCCGCTGCCTCTAGACCAGCTGGACCCCGCCGCCAGTCTGAGCGCACCCCTTCGACATCCGCCGACCAGGACCCTGATGCCCCGCCCGAAGCACGCCTCAAGTGGGACGAAGCAAACCTATACCTGACCGAGCAAGAACGGACCTCGACTATGAAGATCACTGAGCCCAAGACACCGTATGCGAAGCACTACTCTCCTTCAGAAGACGATGATGACGAGGATCTGGACGGCTCGCATTCGGAGATTCCTGGTCTGAGTCTTGGCGAGCCCGAGGAGGAGGTCCCCGAGGACGACTTCGCAGCTGCCGGCCGTAAGCAGAGCAAAGTTCATGTTAGCGACGAGGATGCTACGCCTTTACATGATGCTGATGCGGACATGCTGGGCATGACAGCCGAGGAGCGAGAGAAGCACCGCCGGTTCGAGGAGCTGAGGAAGAAGCACTACGAAATGAGTGAGGCGGTGGGTCTACTAGGACACCCAGAGGTTGTTGATGAGGAAATGGAAGATGATGACGACGATGACGATAGGCAAGGCGAGAAGAACAAGGTTCCACCTGTTCCCAAGATCCCATCCGTATAGTTGGTGGAGTTCACCACGAACATTTCTCAATTTACGAACAACGGGATATCAAAGACACGAGGTACGCTGTGGTAAAGGATGCATAGGGACTAGGAGTTCACGGTACTGGGCTTTACATACAAGGGTACGCATATTGAACACCCCGCGATGGAGTGCGTTGCGAACAATCGTTTCATGGTTTTGCTTCCTCGGCAGAATATACCCGTTAAGAACAGGGCTGTTTTAGAGAAGCAATTGCCAATCATGTATAATAGGGGCTTTGCGCCCCTCTGCCTGCTTAAGAATAGTGCGTTCGTTGCATCGGTCATGCAGCATTAGATAGCTCTTTCGCAATGGTTTTATATCAGCCAGAATTTTCTTGTTGATTGATGAAGTACCGTACAATAGGATGAAACTTGTTCCTTGCCCTCGCAGCAAAAGTCCCGGATAGTCCATGATAGCCCGTGCTGATGGTCTGTCGTCTCAGCCATGCCCATCTCGAATCGAATTTTGATGAGTTTCATAGCATGCCCTTTCTCGCCAATTCGACCTTGCGCATAGCCTCGCCAGCTTTAAACCCGCCCTTTGAAACACACAGCCGGTGTCCATCGGTTGTCTCGACCTTATCTTCGTTTGCTGGGAATGGGCAAGGACAATGGTGCGGGAAATGTACGCAGGCTGTGGGCAAACGCATCAGTACACTCGTTTTAAAAAAGTATGCGCCAAAAGGCGAGACTCTGAAGGCTGTCTACATCTCATAGTCTAACCCAAAGGACGCCAATATCCCGAGGTCAAGGTTCAAATTTCCCTTTGGTTTACGATCACAAGGAGATACGGCTTTACAGCTTACCTAGTGTATCGGGACACAAGTAGTTGTCGCACGTAAACGATTCAAAGTTCTGTCGATATATGGTCGAATCGCTAGGCACGTTCGGTTGCTGGCGCTGCTGTTGCTGCTGCTGTCCATCCCCTCCGCCAAACATCTGATCGAAGAAGCCAAATTGCGCCGTCGCGGTAGACAAGAAGGCAGCGAGCACCAGAAGCAGTGGCGAGAATGTCCTCATCTTAGCAGTAATGAAGCCAATGGAAAGACGATAGGAGTATGGGCGAGAGAATGCGATGTTCTGGATAAATGCCAGGTCAGCGTTGGTGTTTAAAGCATTGCTGTCAACTTTCAAGGGATCACAGTACTTATCGCTATCGGCCCTAGCTGGCGTTAGT
Source organism: Seiridium unicorne (assembly GCA_039778275.1). Lineage (NCBI taxonomy): Eukaryota > Fungi > Ascomycota > Sordariomycetes > Amphisphaeriales > Sporocadaceae > Seiridium > Seiridium unicorne. The sequence continues at coordinate 117,889 of JARVKF010000009.1, read as the reverse complement.
GACCCGACTTGACCCCTGCTGGTGTCTCCCGTCCTCCCAATTAGCTAAGCGGAAATTTTCGCGAACTTGGACCCGAGCTCCCAATTCGACGCCAACCTCGACTTCAAGCTCCGCGGCGTGGGAATCTCAACTCAACTCGGTTCTCACACAGTCATCCAACATGCGGCTGGCACAATTGCACCGGCCCATCGTTGCTGCAGCCTCCAGCACATCCTCAGTGCCAAGGAGCAGCATCGCGCTTCGACAATTGCAAGAGGCGCTTTCGTGCCTGAGGATAGGAGGTGCGAATCAGAATGTTGTCGAGGGAAGGAGGTATGCCTCCGTCAAGGCACAGGGAGCGTACAGAATCAGAGACTCGAGCACAATTCCGAAAAAGCTGGGTGCTAAGAAGACTGGTGGTATGTCTGATTGATCTCCTCCCAGCCGGCAGCAGCTAGATGGGATACTAATCTCGACATACAACAGACTCCTATGTGATTCCAGGCAACATCCTTTTCAAGCAACGCGGCACGAAATGGCACCCGGGCGAGAACGTTGGCATGGGTCGCGACCACACCCTTTTCGCCAAAGTCACTGGCTACGTGAAATACTACAAGGATCCAGCAAAGCACCCCGACCGCCAGTACATTGGTGTCGTCTTCAACAAGGACGACAAGCTACCCTATCACTCACATGCGATGCGCAAGCGCAAGCTCAACATGGTTGCCTCCGTCATTCCCGAAGCCAAGCCCGAGCCCGCGATCAGTGCGTCGGGCATCCCGAACCAGGTCGTACGACAGGGCTACGGTCGCAGCCCGCACCCGCGAGAGGAGCGTGTTTACAAGCTGCAGAAGGATGGCAGCTATGCCTACCGCGAGGAGAATTGGAGGCTGGGTAGTCTCGTGCGGACGGAGAAGCGCAAGATGGGCTCCCGCAGAGTGGCCATGAAGCACAGGAGGAGCAAGAGCAAGGCCATCTTGGCTGAGATGCGCAGGGACCGCGAGGATAAGATCGCGAGAAGGAAGGAGGCTCTAGACGAGCAGAGAGCGGCCAAGCAGAAGAAGTTCAGAGATTATTACGCTAGGAAGAAGGCAGAGGAGGCTGCAGCTGCAGCTGGTGCTGTACCCCCGCCCACGAACTCGGCGCCGAGGGCTCAGGTATAATGAGCTAGCTCCGGCGAGACGTCATCAAGGGGATTCAGAAGCGTATCCGTAAGCGAATACCCAGGGAGGTCACTTTCACAGGTCACCGAGACCTTGAGGAAGCTAAGGCTTGGGTCAGTGATACGGTGCTCTACTATGTCAAAATAAATGTACACACAATAGCTCATCATGTAACATATGTATGGATAAACCCCTGCTTCCGTTTTCACAGTCTCGGACAGGTTCACCAAACATTTGGCCAGATTGGCAAGACTTGAAAACGTAATTCCTGTTGAGCAAGGCCGGGTTGGGTTGACTCTTGTGCTACTTAGTGCACACAGGCGTAAAATAATCATTCTCATTCCTCGATTAGAGCTGGACCATGGTAGGAAGACTGATGAATCAACTGCACTCGCGTAAGCATGGCTGATGCTATACCGCAGGTACGGCCTCAGCTAAAACTTCGATCATAATTGGTTAATATCTTGCACTCCCCATGACTATCAAATATCACTCCCACTTCGTTAAGTGCAGTGACATGATACAAAAGAATACCGGACCTGATGGAATCTAAATATACTCCCCTGTCGCAGCTAGTTTAATTCTCTAGGAAGCACGAATGGGCTTGCTTTCATGCCATGGCACATTGGAGACATGTTACCCTGTGGATTCACCGTGCGTTATGCAGATTGGGTTGTAACCCTTCTATTCCTGTTGACTGTCATCTGACAGTCGGCACAGGAGTGTCTTTCGTAATGGGTGGCAAGAATGCATGCAGCTAAGATACATGTATCCGTCAGAAGTTGCAGGGAAGGATCGTCAAGTATCTCGAAATGCAGCCACGGTAGTCCCCAGCGGCTTGGGGAATAGCTGCCGCTCACTTGTTCGTGATATTGGTGCGCAGGATTCGTTCGTAAGGTTTTGGCCTCCAGCAGTAGAATAGACACGGGTCTCGGTACTTGATGCTTGGTCTTCATTTCGTTGGTACGTACTGGGTGACCTCCGGCTCTCTAGGTCCATACGGGGGCCGAGATCTACTTGTAGCGATGTGTAAGGTACATGTACATGTAGGCATCGTTGCACCACGTCCAGGGGTCTTTTCGCAAATGCGATATAGCATCTTGTATCCCCCGAGATCATGGACGCTGCACTGGTGCAAGTTTGTCACGGTGTACCAGGAAAAATGTCTTACATCAGCGTGTACGATTATGTGACGATTTTTTGGCAGAAGTCCGTCGCCGATCGCGATTTCTGATGCGACGGTTATCTGACATTCCTCTGTACTAGTGCTGATCTGAGCAAGCAGATTGATGAGGAACACCGCCTCTATGCTCTTGGCACCGAATTGCGGACCTCAACCTCACCATGTTGTGCCTCGGAATTCCATCATGGAGCGAGCAACAAACACCCACTTAACACCCATTAACACCTTCGATGTGATTTTCATAGTAGCACCTAACGTGTTGGATTGAAAGAAACTCATCCGATAGCAACAAGCAATCGGCAGTATTTTTCGCACCTTTAATTTACGAACAGTCTGCTACCAATCGTCTGCTTCGATCGAGCAAGCCCAGAGAAAGAGTGACCATGAGGAGTGCTTCTACTCCGTCTAGAGGCCGCGTAGCCAGACAGGCTTCTCGTTGGGCCACAAATGCCGACTGGGATAGAAAGCGGCATATCATAACAGAATTATATCGTGACCAGAACCGAAGGCTGGTCGAGGTCATGGCCATTATGGCGCAAGAGCATGATTTCAAAGCTACGTACGTGCTTTTGATGAGCCTCCCATGTTATATGCTAATGGGAATAGCACGAGGATGTACAAGAAAAGGTTTCTAAAATGGGGTATCGGCAAGAAGTTAAGAGAAGAGCATTTGCTCCAGATCTTGATCATACTGGGATCTTTCCGAAATCGCTCGAAAGATTGCGCCGGTGAGAAGCTCGTGTTCTTTTTGAATGGCAGGCGAATCGAGGACGATCGGCTGCGTAGATCGATCAGCCGCAATCCCCAGGTCGTTGAGCGATATCATGCAGGCGTCATCCCTTCCAAGGACTCTGTCGAGGCGGTGACGCATCAGGCAATTATGCCCTCGAAAGAGACCCCTTCGCCTAATCGCAACAGCCAGATCGAAGCACCAAAGTCTGATACGAAAACTAAGACTAACCTTGTGACTCGAGACATTGAAACCCGAGGCCGTGCAATATCTCCGCTGTCGACACAATTGGAGCTACCAGTCAGTTTGTACAATCATGAGAAGGCGCTGCATGCTGTAGCTATCTACACTAGGAAATGTTTCGAAGTAAAATGGGACATCTTCAGTGGTGACTATAGCCATAAACCCAGCGTCGATTGGTGGGCCGATATGCACCTAGCTGCTGGCAGAATCAAGGAACGTCCAAACTCAGCCGCCAGCTTCGAGCTTCGAACTTCTCAACGAATGCTGCGCTCAGTACCGCTCGATCGTGCGCAAAGAAGACTTCGGTTTAGTTGCGGGAACGTACATATCCTTTCTGCAGTTATCCAAGGTTGGTGAGGATCTTGCCATGCTGTTCATGAGATATGCAGTTGGTATATGCCAGATCGATCTCGGGCCTGGCCATCCCTTTACGAACTTTTGCGAAACCCTATCCACGATGGATTTGGATGAGGCGCGCCAGGCCTGCTTCCGGATTCTAAGCACTCAGTACGAAGTCATGCAGAGTTTCGTCGAGCTTACCAACCCGTTCTGGTTCGTCTCGACGTTGCTCTTGCATAGAACGCTGCGGAGCGCAGGGGCCATTGAGAACAGCAAGACAGTGGAGCTGCTGGCAGACGAGACGATCAACAAAACGAGCAAAGCCATCGCACCCGAGAACATCAACGGTCGGTACTTGCTCTTAAGGGCTAGGATGTTTACCGTGTCGTTAAGAGACGAAGACTCCTTCTCATCCTCAATCCTACCAACGTCAAATCGCACCGGCGCGGCTGTACACCTGCTCGAGGAATGGCACCGTGAAACGTCACTGCACAAAACAAACAACGAACAAATTGATCTAATGGCAACGATAGGCGCCACAGAGGAGTCCAAAGGGAAGTTTAGGAGTGCTGAGGAGTATTACAAAGGTGCCCTCAAAGTGGCGATTAGCCAGACGCCCAGGGGTCATCCGCGCATCTTAAGCGCACTGTCTAGCTTGGAAAGGTACTATAGACGACGTGGTGAAGCTGAAGCGGCGGAAAGGACACAGCAGGCGTACCAAGATGAGTGTACGTGGGAATGCATACAGGCCGACAATGTACATTAGAAAGCAAAATCGGCATGAGAACGATGTAAGGGTATGGTATTTATGTTGTTGTTGCGCTGGAGAGCTATCCTCTCCAGCGCCCTCTGCTCTATCTTATATACTATACGCACGGACCATGTGGTCTGTGCGCGTCCCTACAGGACGCACTGACCACGTGGTCCGTGCGGTGAAACCCCGTCACATGACCGTGACAAACGACCTTTGATGATTTGAGTCTACGGATCGACCCTCCCATACTTAGAGCTAGTGCAGGGGAGAAAGTAATATAATCAGTAACTCTCGAATGTATAGATATGGTAATACGTTCATTCATTTTCATATAGAAGTGAGGTTGAAACTATTTATATCATAAGTCTCGTACCTGTTTCCATGCTCGCGGTGCTCACTTAGCTGTTGTGCGGTGTTACAAGCGCTTAATGAATCCTCGGGCCCTTTTTTGTGCTTATACTCGTCTCAGATACCATCTCTTATAAGTACGAGTTATGTTGATACCCAATATGGCAAACCAGTCCAATTGTTGAAACACGTAGCGAGGACACTCCATCCCGGAGCTCATCTTGTTTGGTGACGCATGGAGGCTATGGTTGGAAGATTAGGACGACTTCGCTTCCTTCTTGGCACGTATCTTGATCTCTTTACTAAAGAATATATGGTCAATTATGATTACAGGATTCTTGTTTATCAACAGAATATATAAGGTATCCATCGATTGGTACTGTAGGTGGGACCAACGGCTCAATCGGAAGCTATTTGTAAGCTAGGGCACCGAGCAGCCCCGCAGCCAATGCCAATGCCAATACCATATACATACATGAACGCATCAACTCCCAACAACGCTTGAAACACGAGACCCAACAACTATAGATTCAAAGCTCTTCTATACCTATCCAGTCGTAGAAGATAACTCTACAGTTGCAAGTCAACATGTCGGCACAAGACTTTCCCCCGACTGAGATCCAGGAAATCTTGCACGAGGTGACATCACTATTGAAGGCCCGCAAAGAAACCGTCAGCGTCGCCGAGACAGCATCCGGCGGCCTGATTAGCAGCTCGTTACTGTCAACTCCTGGCGCGAGTAGCTACTACCAAGGCGGAGCGACACTGTACACATTGTCATCTCGTATCGCATACGGAGGCTGGACGCAGGAGAACACCAAAGGATACAAGGGCCCGACAACGGAGATTGTCAGCGGCCTAGCAAAGCACGTGCGGAAGGACCTGGGCGGGACATACGCGATCTCTGAGAGCGGCACTGCCGGGCCTACTGGAGGCGACACCCCAAATCGCACGCCTGGCTATCTCGCCTTGGCGGTTGATTGCGACAAGGGGACGTTTGTGAGAGAACTCAATACTGGGCTTGGGACTGACAGGGTTGCAAATATGAAGAGATTTACTGTAGAAGCTCTGAAGCTGCTTAGAGACGTCATAAAGGACGAAGCCAAGCTATGAGTCGGATGGGCGTCTTGTTTGCGAGCAGCACTTGGCATAGATTATTCCAGCGCCGGGGCTCTTTGTGGGAACTCTTATTGAAACTATCTCTCGCCAAGTGACGACTCACAAGGCGGTCCATTGGGTGTATGACTGGGAGCGTCTCCTATACAGTGTCATAATGAATGTCGATCTTACATGATAAATTCCAAAACTAGACATATCCATGAACGAGAATTAGCACCAAGTGAGTCTATTATTCGTGTTCTCCTGACCTCTCGTACGTCTTGCGTCTTGTACAAGTCACCGATTACAACTATATAAAAATCCGGTATCATCAGTAGTACCAACGAACTTCAACCTGTCGTTCTTAAGAAAGGGGCCTAATGACATGGGATATAGTTCCATTCGATTTCCTGGTGTTACCGGTAGATGTTTGCGATATGGGCCTTGCACCCATCTCTCTCTCATGCTAATTTGACCATTCAAAATGTCGATGACAGTAACCTGCACTACCTTGCCTTAGACTATAGTAGATCGAGTCTAGTATCGAAGGAAATGAGTACGAAAGACATTACCACATTGTTCGAATAACAGTGTGATTAATGGACGAACTAGAACGGAGCAATTGTCATCATGGATTGCTTCTACTCTTGTCTCTTGGCGGGAGTGAGCGGGAAATAGTCACAAATCTGCATATTGAGAGAGTGGGACCTGGGCGATAGCAATGATAAGTGGAAAAAGAAAAAAAAAGAGTATAGCCGCAATACTACGGAGTGTTTAACATACCATCATTTACTCAATGGCCAAATATTATTAATAGAGTGGTATCAAACATGAAACGTGCTGGATCAAAATGTGATCCCACCTTCGTCGGATTGACGGGTGTGTAGTGATTAGGATGCGCAAAATAGCTGCAGTGTTCTGTGACTCATGTCACAAGAAAGAGCGTGACCGACCGACAACAGGAAACGAGACTTTGAGGCGGTGCTTATTCCCGTCAAGCCCGGGAGGATCCTGCCAAGTTGCGGATGTGAGGCGTGACGGCTGAAACCGTCTGACTCATCTACATCTGCACAGCCTTCACCCATTATAGTCAGAGTCCATCCGAAATTTGCAGTCTCCGTCGAGAGGCCAGTGGTTTGTTTCCGTGTTCTTGCTGACATGGCTAGCTGTAGACCCCAGGCTTTTCTGCCTTATGTGACGATGCTGTGGGGACGTGTTGCACCCTGTCAAACCTGGACATGGCACGATTGTTTCGTGCCTATGGAATTTGTGCCAATGGCAGATAAGGCCTCATCTTTCTCCTCCTCTCCGCCGCATGCTCCGTCCTCACCGAACACCCCCATCTCCGGCTGGGCCCGGCTGGGGGCGGTTAGATGACACGACCCCATGTACGCAAGGGCCGCTATACCCACGGCGTAGAAAGCAAAGATGGCCCCCGCAAAAGCGACGTATGGTATCTTCGCAGCGTCCACACCGAAGCAGATCGCCTCACCAGCGGCCAAAAAGCCTCGCTGCACGCCCATGTAGTGGCTGATTTTTTCTTCCGGTATGTCGAGGTTGCCGATGAACCAAGGCACTAGGTACTGCCACAAGATTGACGCAGTCCAGTTCATCACGAACAGAACCATTGCGGGTCCGTATCTCGGCTCCGTCCAATCGACTGGGTGCTCCGGTGGGCTGGCGCGATTGAGATTCCTAGTCCGTATAATCTCCCAGATCCAGGCTACACATAGCGGCACAGCTACAAAGCACAGCCCTGTCAACCCACGTCTTCGTCTTGACCATTTACGATAGTCAAGAATAAGATGCAGAACATGGCCCAAGGGGATCTGGATAACAAGTGCGATGAAGGACGAGAGAGACCGGGCGCGGAGATTGTTCTCAAAAGCGTTGATGGAACCAAGATAGATCAGGAAAGATCCGGCCGGGAGGAAGGCAGGAAGCAGGACGAGGAGCTTCCAATCCTTGAAAACGGCCAGATTGACACGCAATTCGGCGGTAAAGGATTTCTTCTTGACTAGGCCGGAAGCTTCAGGTACGGGCTTCTTCAGCTCGGCCGGCCGGCGGAGTGTGACAAGCGAGAGCATAGCCACACCGAGCATCACGGCAATATAGGTAATATAGACCGCTGCTGGGACACCCGATCGCGAAGCGTTCTCTCGGTTCAATACCACGGGTAAGATACTGCAGATGATCGACCCTCCAGCCTGCAGTGAATTCTGAACTGCGATGAATTTGCCCTTGTTCTCATCACTGGAATAAGCCACCTGGATATAACCCGATGTGATGAAAACGGCCCCCGCACCCACACCAATGACCGCACCGCCAACGAGAGGAAAAGTCTCTTGGCCCGTTGATTCATAGTACCAGAGGGAACCTACATACAACGCGTACGTACAAATACCAAAGCACATACTGCGATAAAGAAAAAAAGAATTGTAAGCTTATCTAGTTGTTGAGGGGCGGATAAAGTATTCTGCTGATGTCCGGTTGGCCCATCCCTGGCAGTGCTTCGACCGGCCCGAAAAAGGACGAGTGGAAATGGATGTGAGAAATGGGAATTTTTGTACTTACGTCACACCCGGGCCAAGGAGATTGAGGTAGGTGCCCCCGATGCAGGCTGACAAGAACCATACTGATGACAAGATGGCATTGGCGGTTTGAATGATGTGGGCAGATTCCGGCCTGCCACCACCTGCGCCGAGCAGGTTCAGGGATACGAAGACGCCCGCGGAGAAGGCGATGCCGATGCCAGCTGCGATGTTCTGTGTGAAGGGGTCGTTGACGTAGGACGTGAGACGCCGGGAACGTGTGGCTGGATCCATCTGCGATTGGTCTGGGGGCTACAATGCCTGGCCGCCGGTTGATTGGTGTGTGAAATCTTGAGAATGGTAGTGATGGAGTTGCGTGGAAGTGTTCCTTATCAAGAACAGAATCTTGGTTGATATTCTCAGAATTCTTCAAGAATTGAGAACTCTAAGTGTTGGTACCAATCAAACTCTCTGTGGCACACTGGGCAACGGTGCTGCATGGGTACATGTAGGGAAGCTCTGGGGAAATCTAGCCTATGGAGTTCTTTGTTCAAGGTGGGGGAGAAAATCTTCCACTAGTATTAGGAATAGCTGTGGAAATTTCAATTGGGTAGAGCAGTGAATTCTACTTGTAAATTCCTTGTTGAACTGCACGGTACATTTGCTATGGTATGAGTTCAAGGTGAAGACTGATGTAACGTCTCACCGAACTCATGCACGCTTATGGAGCTTTTTTGTGACGAGGCTACATGGCACGCAATTCCGCGTCTTGTGATAGAAAACCAACAACCAACAACCAGCCACCACCACCCAGCAACCGGGGACAACATTGCAATGACTAAGTACTAGCAGCTATCAAACAATGCTCACAAGTTGTTGAATTAGCTTTCGAAAATTGTGGGTTGGAGCCTCATTCTCTTGGCGCCTGCCTGATCCTCATGCCGCAGCGATGAATGATCTGATGCTTCAGGTGTGAAGGGGGGTTCTGGCCACTTCGGTGACAGCCTTTAGCATGATATGATTATTACTTTAATACAATGATCTAGTAAATATACACTAGATATAGAATAGGAAATATTGACTAGCACCATAGCCTCCCGATTACACCGCACTTGAGATTGTTAATACACAAGGCCTGTGGAACGTAGGAGATATTATGTCATCATGATTTGACATGCAATTCTACCTATTGGACAGCTTTTTGTACCATTGCGATGATTCACTCAGTACCTTCTCGAATGGCCTTCTGAAATTATTATGGAAATATGAGGCTGTGTGTAGTGGGGGCGTAGCTAGACCGGTTGACCGACTATTCAAATGTCGCAGGTCACAGGCACAGAGCCTTCATGTTGGAATGCCTCCAATCAGGGTGGCTGTTAGTTCCGATGGTCATGACCGCGAAAATGCCTTGTAGCAGGTAAACCCAAATCCCTAGGGGGCATGGGCCTGATAGGTTACTCGTGGCGTTAGTCATCACAGCTGGCACACTGCAATGTGTAAGCCGAAAAACTAAAAACGTAGAATTAGATCAGCACTACGCACGTGGAAGTGGGCCATGTGGTGTAATCACACCGGGTAGGGCTGAGGCGCAGCTATGACAATTCTGCCGTCCTGAGGCCATGGGATAGAAGCCTGGAGAGGTGCAAGAAAGACTTACTGATCCCCTATCCCGATTCGCTCAATTCCTTGACCCAAGGAACCAAATGTAGTGCACACTGACCGAACCTGCGAGTTGAAGCAAGAGATGAGCCACGATTTTCGGGCCGTCGCCCCTGAGTGTGTAGATAATTAGAGTTATGATATCACTCAGACAGGTGAGAGTACGGTCCGCGACCCTGAAATCATTGCCAGGAGGGGTCGCCGTATTACCCTCGTCAGAATCAATCTGGAACCTGCATGAGGAGGTCCTTTACTGAGTTGGGGGATATGAGTCGACCGAGTATCAGTCTTGAGGCCATCTGAAGAAATAAAAGATGGGCGTCGCCCACTATCTAGCAACACCAGGATCCTTAACGCTATAGACCAGACAATACTCTACTACTCATCAGTTTCGCAATATAACAATCCAATCTCATCTTATCCCAGATACTGATCTGTTATCTCATACTAGGATATCACAGCATTTTCTTTGTCCAGTATCCTCAGTGCTTTCAAAATATCAAACCACCACACTGCCAATATGGACGCTACTCTCGCTCCTGGCATTGTTGTGCTCAACAAGAAATATTTCCCGAGAGATGCACTCAGCGCAGCTCAAGTTGGTGCCAGTTCTTTCACGTTCTCTGTCCTGCGCATTCTGCTCGAAGCCAAGGTGCTCTCTGGAGTTGTCCTATACTCTCGCAATGAGGAGCTATGCGAGGCTTACTGCGAGGCGGAGGAGGACTGGAATGGCATACCGGTGGTGACTGTATACTTCCACTTCCGCATGTCTCAGCCGGGTGTCGCATCAGCACTTGGTCAGGCTTTCGACTACATCTCCATTCAGGGCAGCAAGAGGTCTTTACCGATTGTCTATTACCAGACCGACACTCTTCTCCAGTTCCATCCTCAAGGGTACCAGTTCTGTGTCACCCACCATGGTCCGTTTGTCTCCCACTTCACGCAAGAGTTCTCCCCAGAGCTGGCAAGACTCGCTTTTGGAGGTGACTCGGACAAGGTCGATATTCTTGACCAACAACAGCGGACCGGAATCCAACGGCTGCTTCAAGACAATCTCGGCACCGTTCTGGCCCACTCGGGACTTCAGCAGCGGGTATTGGAAGACGAAGGTCTGAGTGCGATGCGTTTCAAGACACTTCGACCACCAATCGGAATCCCTCCAAGTCAGAGCCCGAACATTCTACCCAAAAGAATGCAATCGTTCATCGCAAGTTCCAAGGTGCTCCTCTTCACTGCCGTCGCACGGCTAGATTACTTCAAGAATGTCGAGCTGCTGGTCGAATCTGGCCTTGAGCTGTTGAAGCGAGGTCTTCCGGTCAGAGTCCTGATTGTCGGTGACCCTGAGGGCGATGACGCCCGGCGCCAGGCACTCCTCAAGTCTGTACCGGCGGACAAGCGACGACACTTTCTCATCCTCCCGAGATTGCCCAAGGATCACTTATACGCCCTGTTTGCGGCGACTCGCCGAAACGGCATCTTTCTCTGCCCCTCGCGATACGAGACGCTGGGCATCACACCGCTCGAGGCCGCTGCCAGCGGAGTGACCACGCTCATGACAGAGACGCCCAACGTCGAGGCGCTGGCTTTCATGCCCTCGCAATGCTGTGTGCCTCAGCACGCTACGAGCATCGCGTCGAGGGTCGAGCAAATTTATCTCGACGGTGTGCCGCAATGGGCTGAGATGGTCAAGAACCACGTCAGGCCCGAGACCTCCCTCGAGGGGTTCGGGGACGATCTTCTCCAGGCATGGGCAGAGATGACAAGGAGCCGCCGGGTGTCCAGTACCGCGCAAGGCCGCAGAACGTCAGTCGACCAAAAGAGGGTGCCCAAACTGGCGACCGCCTATCTGTCCGGGGGCTTGATGGAGTTGTTGAAGCATGTGCCGCTGTCTCCAGTTTCCATGAGGATGTCGGCGTGATACCCCTCGCAGCGGAGTAGCGGAGTATCCCTCCTTGCTCACGTTATGTTACTTCCATTATCTTCGGCATTTACACCTTGGCGTTTGTTAGAAAGTTGATGTCTCTGCATTTTTTTCTTTCTTTTCTTCTCATCATGCTACGTCGCATCCTGGTCAAGGATGTTGGTCGGGGTTTCTGCTTTGGGACATACCGAAAATGACGGAGTTAGCGCATCTGCATAGCATCATACCGTAGAAAGCATGCCTTGGTGTTTTTCTATTGGATATCCAAGAACGTTAGTTTAATATTTCACTCAATCTACCTACTAGCACTACTTCATCATCTCAAAGGGATCGGCATTGTTACCCGAGACTTGTATTCGTACTCTGTAGTTGAGACCCATTTCCATGTATGTATGTAGAGATCGCCAATGCGATCGGCGAAGGGGTCCTCATAAACCTGTTGTTTACTGTCAGTCCACGTCTAGTTAGCCTTTACTTCAGAACCTATCGCCTGCGTTGACTTCATTCAAAGTGGGTATTATTCAAAGATTTAGTTAGAGATATTTACAAGTAGCAAATTCGTAGCTCCTGATAGTTCGCATGTCCATAAATCGCCCCGGAAGCGAGAAAAAGTTGTGTTTCTCAACAATTACTTATATGCCTTAGCCGGTTCTAAGCATCATTATTCGTGGGCCTCTTAACGTCGGTTTCCTCCTGGATTGGTTGAGAGTCCTCCGCCACGTTCTGTGATCCAACGACGGATGCGTCTAATTCCGGCTGATGAGGTTTCGGCAGATCCTCTGTCTTCTCTACTTCGACGCCTGGCGTACTCGTTTCTGATTGATGCGAGTCAGACATGACCCCCTTCTCCGGCTCGATGTTGGAAGTATTTGCTTCCGGTAGGAGAGTTTCAGGCACCTGTGCCTTCTCTGATTCGGCATTGGAAATGTCTGCTTCCGGCGGGGAAGACTCAGACACCTCTGCCTTCTCTTGTCCAGCGTTAAGGGCATCTTCTTCTGAATGGGAAGGTTTAGTCGCGTCCTCCGCCAACTTTGAACTGACGCTGGAAGCAGTTGTTTCCAGTTCGTTAGGTCGGTGCACCTCTTCTTTCTCCTCTGGCTCGACATTCGAAGTACCGGCTTCCACTGGAGGGCATTGAACCACCTCCTCTGTCTTCACTGGTTGTATCTCGGAAGTACCAGCGTCCGATTGGCGGAATGGAGGCTCGTCTTCGCCTTTCTCCGGTTTCACTGGCACAAACTGACTCGTGACCCGCTGTTTCTTCTGCGCGTCCGACTTGTCCTTGTCGGTTGCATACCCACTCACCATGGATTCCATCTTCTCGCGGAAGGAGTCATCATAGTAGTTCATAACAGATGATGTTCGGTGGCTAGATTGAACTGTGTCTATCGACGTGCGTGGAGTAGCTGCGACATTGCCATGCGCGGAAGAAGCGGACTCCAAGCCTACGGATGAGAGGCGACTAGTCGTCGAATTGGACCTGGTGAGTGGTGGTGGGCGCGATACCGCTTGTTTATTTTCGAACATGGCCAGTCTATCCGAAACACTGGCTGATTGTTTCTTCAAGACTCCGATATCGCGATTCAAACTGCTCGACTTCTTTTCTTCAAGTTCCCGAATCCAGGCTAGACGGTTGCCAACGCCCCGTGTCGACACTCTGCGGACCGGTGCGGCTCCTTGAGAGGGGGCCGCTAGGTTCGGAGAAAGAGTTGAAGCTGAATTAGAGTTGGAGGAAGGAGCCGACGTTGGTGCTGAAGTGACGGATTTTTGCCACGCTTTTATACGATCCAGGGGCATAGCTGAGGCACTTCTCGGTGCTTGAGCGCTCATCGGTTTGGCAAGACCCCCATTAAATGATGGGGTAGGCATCGCATACATGGAATGACGATTGATGGAGCCCGAAATCTCCGACGGCCGAAGCGGTGCGGAAGCGTTTTGCTTCGTGATAGAGATGCCACTACCGCGTTGAAGTGGTTTTGAAAGGGGGTCCTTCGGAGGCGTAACCTTTTCAGTGGTAGTGGTGCTACTTTGCGGCGGCAGCTCTTGCCGTAAGCCCTTAGTCTTGGGCAACGGATCTGTCACGAAGCGTTTGGGTTCCACAGGCCGCCCACGATCGAGAACGCTGCCCGCAGCCTGGGGTTGGCGCAGTGAAGTGAGATCTGCGGACGTACGAACATACGTGATGCTCTGGTTCTCCACCATAGACAATGGTCGTCTGCCATTGACGCTGTAATTTGGCGAGCTGGGTCTGTTCAGTTGTCCCGAGCTTGTGATGTCAAGTACTGACTTGCTCGCGAACAGGTCTGCTATTGGCGTAGTTGAGTTGTCTGAAGTTGGGGGCGGCGGCTGCTGCTCCTGGTCGTGGCTGGCATTTTGTGTGGTTTCGTCAAGCCAGCCCTCGGCCAGATGGATAGCCTCCAACTTGTCCAAGTCGACCTCAAGAGGCTTGAATTCCAGAGGGCCCTCTGGCGAGGGCGCCTTCTTCTGCTTCTTGAACTTGAAAACAGAGCTCTTGTCATCCGTCGTCTCCGGCAGCTTCTTGCTCTTTGCAGAGCCCTGCCTCACAATCAGGCCCGACAGCTTCTGCACCAGAGGCCGCCACGAGGGCTCTGTGGTCTCATGCTTGCCGGCCATCTCGGTCGTGCATAGTGTTGGTTGGTGTGAATTCGCGAATTCGCATGATAGCTGGAGGATAGCTGACAATGTTGATCAAGCCAGGTGGATGTTCAAGGATAGGGATGGTCACGTGGCTCTGAAGCATTGAGCTGGCCCCTTTGTTTCATATAAGCATCGGAGATAACCGTACGCTACGACCAAGGCAGTAGGTGAGCGCCCGCGATGCCCAATTGAGTTGGGGCTAAACCCGCGAGGTGCGACAGCGACTTGGCCACTGTTGGCTCTCCGCTGCACTCGGAGCTTTTGTTTGGTGTGCTCATTAGCACACTGACGCGGCGTCCTTCTAGTTGCATTCACGCTGCTTCGGAATTGTTCCAGAAAACAGCACCAGCTGTGTCCTACCTGTGTGAACCTCAGACATGGCGTGAGCACATGCCTCCGTGCTTTTGTTATTGTTGTCCGTGTCACACGCCCATGAGACGCATTTTAGCCATCTCAATCTTCCTTCTGGAACCCAATCTGCTCACCCTTACCGCTCCAACAGGGGTTCAAATGACACCCGGAGCTTTGAGGCCAAAACCTCCGATGCCCCACCTCTTGTTTACATGACTTCGATTTTAGCATCGTCTGGGCCAGTGGTACTGGCGATATCCGGTCTACGGTGAGCCTTTCGATTGACCTCATTCATGAGTTTTCCCTCGGCATGATCGCGTCCAAGGGTAATGCAAACGATGATAGAGGGCGAGAGCGAGTGGGGGGCATACGGAAGCTCAACCGACGGAAGTGGGTGGAGAAGCCTGATATTGCGGAGGAGCACAACTGCGAAGTTGCCCATCTCCTCTCATTCTTACTGACCCATCCACATCATCTGACCGTGCAAGACTATTGGCATGTAGATTAGCTTCATCCAACCCGAACCGCCAAGGAAAAGAACGTGAACTATGTCAAAACGCTCGGTCATTGCCGTTGCCGGACTTGCCTGCGAAAACTCGACATTTAGTCCCGCCCGGACACTTGCTCCTGCTTTCCACCCGCTACGTGGGGATGAAATTAAAACCAAGTATCCTTTCATTCGACCGGGCACGCCACTGGGAGATGCAGCCGAGTGGCGGGGTGTGCTGATTGGCCATGCTCTGCCCGGAGGTATGGTCACACGAGATGCGTTTGAGAAGCTGGCGGACGAGATCATCGCACGGCTGAAAGATATCGTGGCATTGACCACTGTCGATGGCTTCTGGTTCGATATCCACGGTGCGATGACAGTCGAGGGCCTGGACGATGCAGAGTTCGAGCTACTTACTCGCATCCGCGTGGTCATCGGGCCCGACGCCATCGTATCGGCTTCCATGGACCTTCACGGCAACGTGTCGAGACAACTGGCCCATCAAACCGATTTGATAACATGCTATCGAACAGCACCTCATGTTGATGTTCTTGAGACCAAAGAGCGAGCATGTCGGAATCTCGTCGAGATATTGGCCGAGCCGCTCCTGTCGGACGGGGTTACACGGAGAAGACCAATTAAAGCTTGGATACCCATTCCGATCCTATTGCCAGGCGAGCAGACCTCGACCCGTCTAGAGCCATCCCGTCACATATACGCAGCTGTGCCCGAGGTCGAGAAGTGGGAAGGGGTTCTCGATGTTGCCATCTGGGTTGGATATGCTTGGGCTGATGAGCCACGCAACCATGCTGTGATAATGGCGACGGGTTGGGATCTTTCAGCAGTTTCCAAGGCAGCCGAGCATCTAGCTGAACTGTTCTGGAATGCTCGCCGCGACTTCGCATTCGTAGCCCCTACGGGTTCCTTCGCCGAATGTCTCGATGCTGCTGTCAAATCACCTCAGAGCAAGCGCCCTTACTTCATTTCAGACTCGGGCGACAATCCTACCGCGGGCGGGTCTGGTGATGTTACCTGGGGTCTCACCCAACTCCTTGCGCGTCCCGAGTTCAAGGCTAACGATGGTCCCGTGGTTATATATGCCAGTGTTCCCGGAGCAGAGGCGATTCGCGTCGCTGTAGATGCGGGAATCGACGCCATAGTCACGGTCATTACCGGGGCAGAAGTCGACAATATACATGCAGGTCCCATCACTATCACAGGCCGGGTTCATTCTATCCATCACGGGGATCAGCATGCTGAGGTGGAAGTAGTCCTTCAGGTTGGCAGCGTATTTGCCATCTTGACGAAACTCCGCAAGCCTTATCACAAGGAAAAGGATTTCACCAATCTCAACATTGCACCGCGATCGGCCGATATTGTCATTGTCAAGATCGGATACCTCGAGCCCGAACTTTATGATATGGCAAAGGACTGGAAGCTCGCAATCACACCTGGTGGCGTAGATCAAAACCTGGAGAGACTAGGACACCATCGAATCCAACGTCCGATGTGGCCTTATGACAAGGAGTTTCCCACGCAGCCGGACCTATCCGCTCGTATAATTCCATCTTCCAATGAAATTCAATGATCCGGACAATTGATACTGTGACCATCCAGGTAAAGGCAAGGTAAAAGGTAGAAAGACGCCATGCTCAAGTATACTAGATATAATCATAAGTGTCAGATATTGAAATGTTCGTTGCAACTAACTAATGACTCAACATCACCGTCTCTGTTTATCAAACCCAAATTTACTTCAGTCAACCCATGCTCACTAGTCTGCCGGCTATTCACCCTAAACCTTGCCTATCTAAAGATTCTAGCAGGCGGCAAAAGCTGGTTTCGGCTTATCATATGCAGATCAGCACACGGTTACAACGACCTGCCAAGCGGGGAAATGGGCGTTGGGGGAACTCAGCCGACGTGTACCTAAGTGCCTCTGCACCTATCTTCGCGCCTCTGAAATACACCAGCTTCACACGAGTAAAACTACCAGGATTAATTGAGATTGCTCGCTTATACCCCTCACCTAGTCCTAGACCTAGACCCAAACCCCGGCCGAAGATGTTGACTATCCACTACGTTATCAGTCAGGCCTATAAGCTCTAACCTCAAGCCTGCATGGCGGGGTTCTCGGGTCTAGTCAGATGATCAAACCGTTTGGACGACCTGGTTCCGATATCTCTTTGTTTTCTTGGTCTTTAAATGATTTTTGGTCGGCCCTTTGGCTTTCGAATGACAGACTGACCATCAGGCAATATGTTGAAAAAGTCTCCTACCGGGACTTGGCTACCCGCCTGGGTTCCAGAGTCTACTGTCATCCTCTCTTGCCTGCTTATGATTTGTTCCGTTGTGAACTCTACGGTAAGCTGTGCGCATTGCTCTCTCGAGAGTGAGTGAACCTACTGATGTTGATGGTACTGCTTTATTAGACCGGGGGTTATGACGGTTCTATGCTGAATGGTCTTAACATCCTACCGTCGTATACCGACTACTTCCAGCTCACTCCGGCGACGACTGGCTTGAATACGGCTTCGGTATTCATCGGTGGCTTTCTTGGGCCAATTTTCTCCGGTGTCCTGACCGACAAGTTTGGTCGCCGGCCGGCGATTTTCCATGGCAGCGCCATCACTCTCATAGGCGTGATCCTGCAAACTGCGGCACAGAATATCGCCATGTTTGTCGTAGCCCGCATCATCCTTGGGTTTGGAAGTGCGATTTCGGGAATCGCAGGTGGAGTGTATCTTTCGGAGACATTCCCGAGCCGTTGGCGAGCTTGGGGTGTTGGATTACTCAATGATTTCTATTAGTAAGTACCTCGAAATCAGGGTCGCCAAGGAAACTACTAAACTGCTTCAGTGTGGGTGCATTGATTGCTGCGGGAATCACATTGGGTACGGGGGAATGGCAATCGACCTGGGCTTGGAGGGCACCATCATTATTCCAGGTACGAACTCGGAGTTTTTTCTTTTCCCCATTTAGAGTCTGTCTCCAGAGTCGAAACCTCCCGATCAGGTGTTTTATCTCTTAAAACATCATCCTCAACTCTCGATAACATCTTTAGTATACCCGAAGAGGAAATGGCTGACCGCGACTTTTATAGGGCATTTTCTCGCTGCTTTGTATCATTATATTACCGTTCATGTGAGTTTTTTAAGGTCGAAAAGCTCATTGAATTATGCGGGCGGCCTTCTAATCCAAACGCGAATCTAGTCCAGAATCACCACGTTGGCTAGTCCACGAGGGGCGCTACGAAGAAGCGCGACTTGTTGTTGCCCAAACCAACTCAAATGGAGACATGTCGGACCCGGTGGCTGTCACCATCTGTACGTATTCTGAAGTGGGATCTACTCCAAGCGCAGACTACTGACTATTTGCCAACAACAGACAAGGAGATCCTGGACACTCTGGAATGGGAAAAGAAAGAGGGCCGAACCATGAGTCCGAAGGAAATCATCAGAACGCCCACTGCGAGAAGGAGATTACTCATTGGCATGTCCGCCGGACCATTCTCATGCATAGCTGGGAATATCATCGCTTCTTACTATCTAGGATCAGAGCTGGAAACGGCAGGAATAACAGATACCCTCAGTCAGCTCAAGGCTGTGAGTCCTCTTCCCTACTTACGAGTATGCCTAGTCTAACAAGTACTTCCGCATTAGAACGTTGTATTGAACGTTTGGTGTTTGGCCTGTTGTCTCGGTGGTACGCACCTGGCGGCCAAATGGGGCCGGAAGCCCACAGCGCTGATGACCCAGTGTCTCCTGGTCATTTGCTTGTTCATTATCGGCGGTCTTTCGAAGATGTACGCCGATGACCCCGATGGAGCTTCATCGAGCCTCATTTATGGTGATGTGGCAGTGATGTTCCTCTTCCAGGGGTTCTACTCTATCGCATGGACGCCGCTACTTTACCTGTATCCTCCAGAGGTCATGAACTACTCAATTCGAGCGAATGGAGTTGCCTTCTCCCAACTAATGCTCAATGCGCTTGCGTAAGTCTGTCCTGTGTTCCTTGATGTGAGATGTCCGCTAAAGTCACTATTCAGAATGGTACTGGTGTTCGTCATGCCTATTGGCCTCGATAACATTGGATGGAAAATGTATATGGTCAACGGGTCGTGGGATATCATTGTCATTGTCCTCATAGTGAGTTGGAACTTGACGAATGTGCTTGGTATCGGACTAATGACCCATATTCAAACAGGCCGTCTTCTGGATAGAGACGAAAAACAAGACCCTCGAGGAGATCGATGCTATATTTGAAGGAGAGAAGCACTCGTCTGTCCCTGATGTGGAGCATGTGCGTCAGGGTGTGGAGACGATTGATGTCGGCAAGGTGGAACAGCAGATTCGCACTGACATTGAAGCTGTCAAGGCGAAATAGATGCATCCAAGACCATGAGTAATACATGGTTATGTGGTCAAGGGAGGATGGTTTTGACTCTCTAAATTTGAGGGAAGAACTAGAGAATGAGCCAGTCTAACATACTGGCCGCGACTACACCGCTATACCCAGTATAATCTATGTAGACGTGAGTCAACAGAGATGTCTCGTCCAACCTTAGGGAGCGGTACAAGTGTTGAATACCATGGAGCAGGTACGGGGCTAATTGTTTAAGACTGGCAAATGCGTCACAGACTTCAACCAGCTTTGTTAGTGTTGGCGGCTCCTACAGCACGCTGTTCAGCACGCTGTTAGCGACCATCATGTTGCGCAAAAACGCGTGTAATATTATCGCTTACTGTTGCGCTATGTCCAGCAGCATCTATCGAATAAACCGTTGAATTAGGCCAGGTTATGTGGAGTTCCCATGCTATTTGAGGCGGTGTCGTGAGATCATATCGACCTTGCACTATAGCACCTACACTCGGAGCTGTCAGGTGATTCTCAAATACAGATGATGAAATACGGAACACGTTGAAGGACGCGAAATCACCTGGTATATGCTTCATCTTGTCAATATTCGGTCCACTTAATAGCTGTCCCTCTTCGAGGAAAGCTGCATGTGCAAAGTAGTGCGCCTCCAGCTTGGCGTGAGTCACGGACAACGGAGCATCATCGAGCCTGGCATAGGCATCCGGAGCACATCTCAAATATCCCATTGTGAGATCCCATCGGTTCCATTCCCGCGCCGCCGAGAACAACACCTCTTCATCTTCCGAAGTCAGCCTCTTGTAGTATGCTGCAATCGGGTCTTTTCTCTCATCTGCCGGAAGGAGCCCGATGAACTGCTCGTACATCTCCGGGTAGAACTTGGCAGCACCGTTCGGTCCTCTCCGTGAGTGCACCAACTCAGCCACGCGCATTGTCGAGACGCCGCGTAGGACGAGTGACTTGACTCGCTCGGGGTAGGTCTGAGTATACAGTAGACCCAGCGTCGTGTCCAGGATCCGCCATATATCATGTGCCACTCCTTGATCTAGAGATGCTCGCGGATCTTCTCAATGTCTCCAGAAAGACGATTTGTCGTGTTCTCACGAATCTCTCCTCTAGTCTAGGAAGAGATTTACCCGCCCCGCGCTGGTCAAATAGTACCACACGATGTTGTAGTTCGGGATTGAAGAATACTGTGTTGCCATAGCTTGTATGCGCATCGGGGCCACCATGGAGAAATACGACTGGGTAAATACATCTTTTATTTTGCATCACTAGTAGTGGTCAAAGATATGCATAGTCAATTGAATGGGCTTTGAAGTTTCCTACTAGGAAGGCTAGACTCTGTTCCGTATTGCTCATATTGTATACTGTGAATTGCATCTACCTGCAGTAGAGGAGCACCGTACGGCTCTTTGTGCTTATATCCTAGCGTGAAAACGGTGTTCTGGTTGGTAGACATTGTTTGCAATAATAGACTTTATCCTCTGTTTTCTAAGCAAGTGGAAATTAAGGGGCATAGGATAATCACAGCTTATTCCTTGGTAAAGGGACGGGCCTTTCGGAAAGCGGTTACGGCTTATATTGACCATTCGTGTTGTCAACAAGGAGCGGTACAAAGCTAACTAAAATTCCAGTCCAATTTGATCCGGTTCGACCGGAGTAATATATCTAGAAGGGACCGAGATCCTTGACACCTAATAGTCACTATACATGACAATTCCCAATTATGAGCAAAGACCCACGTGAACGAATGGTAACGACTACAGAAGCTCCTTGATCAGCAAAGCGTTTGTTATGATGAGGCTCATCACGATCTTGAAGTGTCAACAGCTAGATCTAGTAGCGAAAACGATTACGTTTATGATTGAGCAAAGATTGAAGGGGAGAGCGCAGATATCAGCATTGCACCCGTAACACTCGAAAGTCAATAGAACGAAGATTCCACCCGGACCAGAAGATTACAATGCGAAGAGAGCTTGGGTGACTCGGGAGCAACAACAGAGTGGAAGCGAAACCTTCGACGGGCAGCAAAAATCATAGCGTCTAGTGTAGTCCGGTGATGCTGGATGGAATTGAGGATTGAAACAATATAGAAACCAGGCAAGATTTTGAGCAAAGAGATAGATGGAGCGAAGGTGCGGATAGTGGTCGTCGAGAATTGTTCATCTTGCAAGGAGTTATAGGAGCATATCACGTCATGTTAAGCAAGGATTTATACGATAAACCGTGCCTTTCTGATCTAGCCGAGAGAGAGAAAGGCTAGAGTTTATACCATGGAACCTAGGCATAGTGATGCCGCTTATGCATCCGCAAGTGCTCGCCAATACTGCAAATAGCTCAGGCGATTCGTCTCCTTGCATGAGTCCTCAATAAGAGATACTCATAACGTTCATAAGCCCTAGTCTCATGTATGAGGCGACATCTTCGGCAAGATCGCAACTGGCAATGAGCACACTCGAAGATGAAACCAGCCATCGTATCATAGCAGACTTCGCATATGAAACGGCCGTTTAGCCGTTCCCATCGAGGATGGTTGCATCTGTGGTTCTCGGGTTCGGCCTGGTCGTCGAGTCTTGGCTCCTCGAATTGGGTACATTGGCATGTCTTCCACTTGTCGCCACAGAGATAGCAGAACTGAAATCCACAGAGGCACCTAGTGGATAGAAGAGGTTAGTAAGAATGACTCAACTGCGACTTATGAGAATCAGGTATCGCAAGGCTGAAGAGCCTCCAGAATGGCATTGAGAACTTTGATCTTGATAAAGCGAAGGAAGAAAAGCAAACCGGACAGCAAAATAACGATGGAGAAGAAATAAAAAGGAGGGGCAGTAGAAGGTAAAGACTTACGTCATATGATAGCAGCCCTCTGTGCGCTCAACAAGTTCATGGCATCCCTGGCAGAGTTGCATCCCTTCTCTCTTCGCTAATGCATGAAGTTTCTCTAATGCCTCGTCTTTTGGGCACGCGCCCTCATGCTTGCTTTTCTTGCAGAAAAAGCAGGTGATTGTGTCGCACTTCGGGCAGGTGGCATCATGGTGGGTAATATGAGCAGGCGCAATAAAGGCCAAGCATTCACTGTTACTGCAGTAGGTTTTATGCAGAGTATCCCTCTCAACTTTCTTCTCTAGATACCTGCTGAAAAGATCGTCTGAGAGGAAGCCGAGGAAGCCAACTGCCAAGTTGGGCATTTCTTCGATGGGGATGGTTCGCGAGCAGCAGGTCAGGGGGCGGAACGTGCTGTTAACGAGTGATGCTTCCATCTGGCGTCGGATGCAATCTGTGCACTACAACACCTCAAATCAGTGATCCGATCTTTCAATGCTTGGGAAGGTATCACAAGTTGGAGACCCTGGCCCAAGAGCTGAAATGCGTAGTCAGGTGGTCACTCCTGAAGCAGGCTATCAAGACCCGTGAAATAACTCTGAAAGTTGCTTACCAAGTGGTGACCACAAGGGGCACGGAGAGTACAGCAAGCAATATACTCCTCTCTACAAGCAACACACTCGTACATGTGTTCCGGGGCTTCGACTTCCTCTTGACTGATTCTGTGGGAGAGATGAAAAGCGTTCTCGTCGTCTCTGGCTCTCTCGGTGTCTGTTTGGGTTTGTTAGATCAGTCTTTTTCTTCTCCCTTCTAATTTGGGGGGTCAAAATTAGCAACATACCATCTTGGTAGGCTCCTGCGGCCTGTTGAGAGTCGGCTAGATCATCTCTTCCAACAGGCGCCGGTGAAGCAGGCTGGAAAGTCTCCAAGCCCAGCTGCTGAAGATGAAGGGCCAAATCCAAGCCAACGGGATCCTGATCATGGAGATCCATTTTTGGCTTCGAAAGTTGTTCAAGGGTCCAAGGAGCTGTGAGCACCAAAGAAATCAGTCAATGCAGTGTGCAGTAGGGACACCTCCGAGATCGAGAGAGGAGATTGGAGGGTGAACGAGGGGACAAGGAAACCAATTTTCCGGTGATAAGGAAATCGAAAGACGGATAGGAAGCAGTCTGAACTCACAGGCAGAGCAGCTGGCCACTAAGGGACAACATATGAGGTTCTTGGGACAGTTATGGTGGACTGGACCAGGTTGTGGTTTGACAAAAGGCTGATCTGCAGAAAGTCAGTTCCGGGTTTTACGTGTGGGACGCAAGGTACACAATGGGCAGAACACAAGCAAGTGGCCAGCCTGTTGTTGCGGCTTGGGCTCTCTGCATAGGTCGCCCGGTGCACTCTAACTCAGTGCCCAAAGCCACGTACCCGCAGTATCATATCAAGCTGGTTGGCCCACATAGGAGGCGTCGGTCATTATAGCATACTGCGGGTTGCTTATCATGGGACAAAGCAGATTTTTCTATGGAACATCCTATGTGAACGAAATGGAATCACACTCCCCATTATTTCTTCCACAAGATATCACGCTCAAAGCACTAGGTATCCTGCGTGGCCATTGGCAGTGGTAGACATGTCGATTCAATTGTGAACTCTTTCTCAATGCGTGAACAACTCGCACTGAGGTTGCCTCCCCTCGTTTCTCCTGTCCAAGAAAATGCTGAAGACGATGACGATCAAGGAAACCCTAATTCCCGAGTCTGGCCAGCAGCTGTCCCACGACACTCATATCTCCATTTTTACACGTTATACCATCATGCCACTGGACGTGATTCTTCCCTCACCCGACAATTACCCCAAGATAGAATTGAAAGTGAAGCCGGGGTGTTATGGTAGCCTGAGCATCAGATGGAGATCGTCATACCAGTTCTTTTCGAAAGTACACGCGCTCATATGGCCCTTCGACTCGGCGTCCTGTCTCAACAAACCCCAGCTTCATATACAGTCCAATATTCTCGTACATCTTAACGTTAGTGAAGAGTACCACGGCTTTTGCTCCTCTCAATCGTCCTTCGTGTTCGGCATGATTCATCAATATGCGCCCATATCCTCGGCCTTGGGCTGATGGACCCACGACGAGGTTGTTGACCTTGATTGCTCTCTCATCGTCATCCATCGCCAAGACAACAGATCCAAGCACTTTTCTGTCACTAGCGACACGGAGAACATACAAATCCTGCGACTCGAGCAGATGAGTGTAGTCCTCGAGCATTGGGGCTGGGGGATGCCCGATGCGCTCGACATACTTTGAATAAGCGGCCTTGACAATGGCCTCAATGTCGTGAACGTCTTCGGCTTTCGCTTTCGCAATCACGATCTCGTTTTGTGTCGCCATGGTAAAAATTAATTCTTAGAACTTCTGACAGGGTTTTCGAGCATAATTGACGTTGGCAGCGTAAGAGTGGTGTACAACGTCTGTTTTATGGAATTCGGCTGAGTCAAACTGAAAGGTCCAAGCTATACGCCGACGCCGCACTGTTAGCGGCTGCTAGCACTAGTCTAGCATCTGTGCCGGTCCCGCTGCATATTATCTGACATGACACTACATGTATTTTTCTTAGGCATTTATCTCCCTTCTTCATAGATATAATCAATGGTTTAAAATAAATGCAATAGGAGTGCTCAGCTAGTAAGAGCTGAGCTTTGTGAATTAGTCTCCGGAAAGGTTATGAGAAATGCACTGCACCAATACAAACAAATTAAGCGTGTCTCACTGCTGACAATGACGATAGTTGGCGTTCTTATTGCTTCCCCTTTGCTTAGCACTTGTTATAGAGCAGATGCCTCTAGTACCATTTATTCGACACCAATGCTGATTTCTATCCATTTACATAGAGTCTAATTTGATGATGATGACTTGGCTCTACAAAACAGAAGCCCTCCAGGAGACGACAGATCACGGTGGTCACTAGCGGATGGGTAATTGAGACGGAACGGTTGCCATCAAATAGAGTCACTAGAAACCCTGTCCGAGAAGCCAGGCAACTACCTCTCGCATTGATATCCGAGACGCCTGGGTACATTGTAGTCACTGTTGAACCAAGGCAAAACGACTAACGTAGTTGTGAAACATCCTATCCTATAGCGCTCATCGAAGCTTTCATATTAAAACTATTAAAAAGAATGATATAATCGCTACACTCACTGCATATGTTTCAGCTATGCCTCGTTTAGTTTTCTGTCGAAACATCAAAGCCTAGTGCTACGATGTGGACACGTGCGGACACGTGGAGCAAGGTGGCTTGATGTTTACCGATTGCTGGGTTATGATCCTTGCAGGTGCATGTCATTGAGCAGGCCACACATCAAGCCGACGCTATTTCGAGATATCCGAGAATTTGGCATTCCACGATCTGCTGCGACAAGCGGCCCAATTAAAACTGCACCACGCCGTTGGAGTTACTGCATTTAGTAATATGTAACCAGTTGAGGACCGTGCCTTTTCTACCCCCAACCACTCAAACGGTTGGTACAACCCTAGACAACTAATGTAAGTTACCTCCGTGATGTCGAAACGCTATCGGTTTGGCTGTTCCGACGAACGTCTTCGCGGGAATCCACAAGTTGGATCTTGACACTATGGCCCACGGCAGGGATCCTTGATCCATGCCAAAGCTCTGCACCTCCACTTCGATGGGCACATAGATGTCGCCCCCCGCACACAGCGCGAGAACCAAGCGTTCGAAACGCATCTGATTATCGCCATCATGGGAGAGAATTTCGAGGACCAGCGTGTTCGTGTTGGGATCATGGGCGCCGGCATTGCCGGTTGCTGCTTGGCCATCGGCC
The DNA here is from genome assembly GCA_039778275.1 of Seiridium unicorne. Lineage (NCBI taxonomy): Eukaryota > Fungi > Ascomycota > Sordariomycetes > Amphisphaeriales > Sporocadaceae > Seiridium > Seiridium unicorne. The sequence continues at coordinate 91,399 of JARVKF010000009.1, read as the reverse complement.
TCCTCCAGAACCCCTTGCTTGATGTGCAACTATTCGAGGCGTACCCAAACGTCAGAGTTCGCGGGTCAGGTCTTGCTCTGCATGGAAACGCGATCAGAGCCATGGACCTGATCTCGCCCAAGATAAAAAAAGCCTACTTCAAGAAATCCCACTACATGGCAAACGAGGATGACATCGAAATGGCAACTCAATTCATTATATCCAGTGGCGAGCATGCCGGTACGCTCGTCGCTGAGCTAGGGAGGGCGAAAGGACGGAGAACAGTACACCGTGCCCACTTGATCGAGGGCCTTTTGGAAGAAGCAATCCCCAACGAACGCGTACACTTTGGTAAGCGCATTCAGGACATCGAAGAGAACATATCGAACAGCAATGTCACCGCCACATTTGATGATGGAACTCGAGAGATCTTCGACGTAGTATTTGGAGCCGAGGGAGTCAACAGCCCGACCAGGAAATTCATCCTCGGTCCCAACCACCCAGCAACGAACCCTGTAAACCATGACGAATGGCGCCAGTTTCGTGAGTACCTCTTCCGTTCATATCCTTTGCCTAACCGGCTTGTTTTCGAGTGAAACGGCAAATTTTAGAACCAAGCATTTCTGAAAGGCGGCTTAGAGCTCACTCTACTTAACTAGTAATATCAATGACTGACCCCGATTCGATGCAGATACATATGTGTCGATGGAAGAAGCCAAAAAGATTGTCCCAAAGGAATCAATCGAGGGTGTTGTATCTTACTGTACACCAGTCGGGTTTATCAATGGAATACCAGTAGACCTCGGGAGGACATACAGCATAGGTTGCTACCAGCGAGACAGCAAGTGCCACGAAAAGGGTGCACCGTTCAACCCAAGTCTGTGGACAGGATATATGCCCGGACTGGATGCTCTTATTTCAGTGAGTGCAAGTGTCATTGTCGAGTGATTACCTTCTAACAGTTCTCGAAACAGCTGTTAGAGAAAGATGCCAAGGAAGACTGGCTTCTCCAAGACCATGACCATGCCCCAAGCTATTACAAGGGACATATTGCCATGGTTGGTGACGCCGCTCATGCCACGCTACCCCACGCGGGGAATGGTGCAGCACAGGCTATTGAGGATTGCACTATACTCAGTAGCATTTTCTCTCGAGTGGCGTCGCGCACAGAGATCGAGGCTGCTTTGAAGGCCTTTGATGAGATCCGTCGACCTCGAAGTCAAAAAGTCATCGACATCACCAGGCACTTTAGCAGGCTCTATAGCCAGGATCCAGAAAAGATAGACCTGAGTTCCATGAGGGCTGAGATGCGCGAGGGAGGTATGTACATGAATGCCGTGGATATGGAAGCCCAAGTTAAGTGCGCCGTCGATGCTTTCGAGCGATACAAAGAGTGATTGCCCTGTCACGAGCTGTGGCTAGCAAATGCACATCTCTCGATATTTCTTATAATTATGAAAGATGGATGGAGGTTTGGTGGCCTTTAGTGTGTGACGACCGTTGTTGTAGGTGTGCGATGATGGGATGGATGATTTGCATCGGATATGTCATTTCATCACAGCCTCACTACCAGCTCTATAATGAGCAGGTGGTAGCTTTCCATACCAGCAGGTGTGCTGCAAGTTTGGTAGCTAGTATCAATTGTGCATATGCATTCGTCCTGAAGTACCCGTAGTTTATTCATTGTTGATTAACCTATAACACGAGTCCTAACTTACAATCTTCTGAATTGATTATTGCTACTTTACTACCCTAAGAGTGATCAGTTCTCAGAAGCATACCCGAGACTATTCCACCTGGCAAGCACCTTTTCCTGCACATCTGTAGGAAAGGAACTTTTGAAGTCTGCCGCTTCCCAGTTCTTACCAGTGGTGTATTCCACTGGTAGCAATGCATCCGAAACGATCTTTCCACCTTTAGCTCTTGGTCCGTTACCGTGGGACATGTAAGGAATCATCGGAAACCCTGCGACGTCCTCGAAAAGGTACTCATCCATACCGGGTCGACAGCGGGTGCAGAAAGCCCAGATGACATCCTTGAATTCGTATACATCAATGTCATCACCAACGATGACGAGACGATGCATCGGGGATCCGACCCTATTCGCGAAGACGATTTCGCCGATCCGTCGACAGAATTCCTCAGAGGAAGTCTTCATTGCACGAAGCTTCTCAGTGTCGACTTGTAACGCGGCCCAAGTTACTTGTGACTCGAAGGGAGAGAACGATTCCTTGATAGGCAATCCATGCGATCGCAGCAGGAATCCTATTTCGGCTGCTACGAGGGTGCCGATCATAGTGTGCTATGTTACGTTAGCGATGTGGTCCGAACCCTTGTCACTACACTTACAGTCTCGTCTGTCAATCTTCCGCAGTTGGAGACCGGCATAATCGCATCTTTGCGGTGTGTGATCAACTTGACATCATATTTGGGCTCTAGGTGGGCTTCTCCAGGAAAGACGTATCTTAGAGAGAATGTTAGCTATGCTGCAATTCTGGAGTGATTCATTGGGGCACGTACCCATGCATTTCACCAAATGGTCCCTCTGGCACTCTTTCTGTGACGGAGCAGGTTCCTTCGAAGACGATCTCGGAATTTGCAGGTACAAAGAGGTTGTTTGTGTCACACTTCACAACCTGCAACGGCGAGCCGACTAGCGCGCCAGTGTACTCGCCTTCGGAAACGCCCGAAGGTAAGGGCATGCTCGCAGCCATGATAGCGGCTGGTGGTACACCACAAGCCAGAGCCCAAGGCATGTCCCTTCCCTCCTTCTTCCACATCTGATGTATCTCCCAGATATGCTGGTTTTTGATGACCACCCCGGCGAGCTCATTCTTCCCATGCACCATAGCCCGGGAGATTGACCAGTTGGTCCATTTCCCATCTGGAGACTGGACAATCATCATGCCGTAGGTCTGGACGTATCTCCCTCCGTCATCTTTGTGCAGCAAGGGTGCAGGCAACTCGTTTAGATCGAATTGATCTGGAGTCAGTCTGAACTCCTTACAAGGACCACTTTCCACGATCTGGGGAGGGATAGGAGCAGCTGTCTTGGCTGCAATCATCTTGTCCAAGATTTCCTTCATCGAAGCCACAGGCTCCAGACCTAGGTGACGAGCCATTCGTCCATACTTCTGCTTGGGATTCGGCCTCAATGAGTTTGGTGCGCCAAGAATGCGCCAGAATCCATTCTCATTCTGGCCCTTCAGTTTGTTGAACAGGGGAGCCTTTTCATTATTCTCGACCACTTTCCTTATGATAGCGCCAACCTCCAGATTGGGGTCGCACTCTTCATTAATTTCCACCAAATCTCCATCATCCTTAAGGCTTTGGACGAATGAACGGAAGTCCATGGATGTATTCGACGAAGGCGACATCGTTGGTTGTTGGGTTGATGAGATGATTGTCAATGTTCAATGTTCAATACTGGTAATACTCGAATTACACTTAACTCAAACCAGTAGAAAACGAAAAGGAATCTTGCCTCATATACATGTTGAGAAAGTGATTGCACACATGCGTTTTCGATGCCATGTTCGTCAGGATGGAGCCACCATGGCTCCGAGGTCTCCGAATCCTCCGAGCCATCAGGGGGAGGTCGCTCTTATTGCCAAAGGGCGACCCGACGATCTATATCAAGCGCGAGGGCTCTCTGTGCTACAATACGGAGGCAAATTGGTTCAGAGACCCGAGCCTAAAACATTCTTAGAGGGTCGGTCCGCTAGACTCTTCCTTGTTGCTTGACCGCTGCAATGGCCTCCGAACCTCTCCGAGATGCTGCAATATTGACGAGAGTCGAGCTAAAATGATATCCAAAGTACAAATACAAACTGCTTCGACATGGATTTCTCGGGCTATTCTCATTAGCAAGAATACGATCACCGGCGCATAGTCAGTCCTACAAAACACAACTCAATTCAAAGCGGAAAGAACCTGAGAAACTCCACTTGTATACTGGAAACTCCAATAAGCCATGGCGGGGCAGCATCATGAAAGGAAGCGAATCATTGTCGCCATCACAGGCGCGACGGGGGCCCAGATCGGAATTCAAATCTTAAATACCCTTCGGCATCTCAACGTCGAGACACATCTTATCATCAGCAAATGGGCAGGAGAGACAATCAAATACGAGACGGATTACACGCCTGCCACCGTGCGGAGCTTAGCTGACTACTCCTACAATTCACACGATCTCGCTGCGCCAATATCGAGCGGCTCTTACCATGTAGATGGCATGATCGTGGCTCCTTGCTCGGTCAAGACATTGGCCGCAATCAACGCCGGCATCTGCGACGACTTGATCACGCGCGCTGCCGACGTGTGCCTAAAGGAGCGCAGGCGGCTTGTTCTTTCACTAAGGGAAACGCCGCTCAGTGAGATCCACCTCAGAAATATGCTGGATGTTACGAGAGCGGGAGCCATTATCGCGCCCCCAGTCATGGCATTATACACGCGACCATCGACGATAGAGGATGTTATAAACCAGATAGTCGGGCGAGTTTTGGATTTGTTTCACCTAGATGCACGGAATTTTGAAAGGTGGGAGGGTATGCGGAAGGAATAACAACTGCTCATGATGACATAGAAATAACTGCTGCACGGAAACGGTTCAGATCGTGCTAGCAGGCGAATTCCTGTATTTCTGCTCGCAGCTGTATATTATATATATGTATATATTTATATATTAGACCCCGATTCAAGCAAATATGTAAATTGATATGTATGAGGTGCTTCATTGTGTTTGAATTGGGTGGAAAAGCGAGGCATACAATGTAAATGGACCCGGCACACCCAGTAGAGGGAGGGCTCGCATGGATTTAACTAACGTTAGCGGGTTGTTAGCGTATCACCAACACCACTAAGTTTATGCTAGCAGAACTTCTTAGGGGTGTCACGGCGAGGCGACTTCGCTACAGAACGAACTGACGTGCGGGAATCGTTGCGCCTCTTCCATGCTTAAGGATGTCATTGCTTGCCTACCCTGTAAACCTGAATTAAACACCCAATCCATGATTTCTTCCTGCCCATCCAAGCGGGATCGACGAGAGGCTCTATGAGTTCGCCGCAACCAGACACGGCACAGCCCGGCGATTCCGTGCTGAATCGAACGAGAAACTTGAAGGAAATCCTCCGGGAACGGCAGCAAGGGCATAACTCAAGATCCTGCCTTCCGTGTCGCGAGAGGAAGGTCAAATGTAACCATCAATTGCCCTGTAGTACTTGTGTCAGGCGTGGCCACTCTGACCTGTGTTCTTACCCAAACACGCGCTCCCGTGGGTTGCGACGAGCTGAGGACGCTTGTGACAGCTTTCGGGTTGCAATATCAGATCAATCAAGTCGAAGGATCATACAATCTGATGACGAACCTACCTCATTCTTGGATGAAGAATATCAAGAAGATATGTCCTTCGGGACGATAGCGCCTGCTTCGGTCGGACAGAGCCAGCCAGCCGTGAATCCGACCGTCGCCGATGGGACTACGCCGACGCTGCTAGGAAATAGCTCCGCCGTCCCGACGCCGTCTGGAGACGAACACGCACGACGGAATGCTTACGAGGATGGGATCCTACTTTTGTTGGGACTCGGAGGTGACAAAGATGCCTTGAATCTCGTTCCCCACGTCGATTCTGAAGTCATTTACAACTCCCTGCCCAGCAACCAGGATATGGTGAGCCTCTTCGAGATTTATCAGTTACGATATCATCCATTTCATACCGTCACTTATGACATTGATGGGATCCAACGTAAACTTTGCACGTTGATCAATACTCGAAGACAGTCTGTTGCATCAAGAGCCTCGTCGGGACAAGTCGATCTACGGTGGGTGTGTCTATTACACGCCATATTCGCTGCTGGTGCGCAATCGTCCGACTTACCTCTGGAACGCCGACTATCATTATCTCAAAGGCATAGTAAGTAAGTCACCTACGCGCATTCCGCTTGCACATGACTGATTATCTCTATCAGCACAACAAGCATTTGACTTGTTAAGGACATACAAATTTCTAGCAAACCCATTCAAGGAAGCATTACAAACTTTACTTCTGCTGAGCTACGTCCTACAGAATGACATGAAACCTCAGGCGGCGTGGGTTCTCCAGGGCAGCACTGTTCGTCTCGCCTTGTGCCTCGGAATCCATAAGCAGACAAGCCAATCCAGGAATTTGTCGATACCACCCAATGAGGCGAAGCAATTACGGTATTTATTTCTCACGTCCAACTCTGTTCAATTCTGCTATTAACGGTCTTCCTAGCCTGGCTATAGTGTGGCAAGACACACTAGTGTCTCTCATGTTTGATCGACCCCCGGCTTCTCATGATTTCAACTTCCGTGAGGACCTGCCAGCGCTGCACCATAACGCGGTATCCGGGACCATGACTTATTGCCAAGGGATAAATTGGATCAGCCACCTTGGTCTACGATATTTGCCCTGTCATAGTTCAACAACTTTCAGTACGTCAGAAGGTCCTACGCTGGTGTGGCAAGATCTCAAGCTGATCGAGGCCAATGCTCTACCACATTTGAAGGACGTGCAAGCATGCAATACGATCCAGGAGATTCAGGAGTACCACTCTTTCAAACTGCATCGGAATTTCTTTGCTGTGAGGGTTTGCCGTCATTTGGTCTCACAAACTCACGCAACGGGACTAAGCCCTGAGACTCATTCCTTCACAGCATTGAAAGTTCACCAAGCTTTGAGGCATAGCGCGCAGGCATATATAGATTTACGATCTATCTCCACTTATGCGAGACGCTCTTGGGCATTTATACATAACGGTCTAGCATCTGTGCTTTTGCTTAGTCTTTTACCAGAAACAAGATGTACGCCTGAGACAAGAAGGCTACAAGACGAAATTATGCGAGGAATGTCGCAGAGCGATGTTTCTTCTGATGCGGACGGCAGCTCGATGCCGATCAATTACCTGTCAGTCACGCTCAGAAAAGCTTTGAAAGCTTTGGAGAACCTCCGGCGGTTGGCGGACCAGGAGACCAGTGCTTCAGCGCAAGGTCAAACCGCAGTACCGCCGAGTGACTTGAGACAACCATTGGAACGAACTGGAAACGAGATAAACACAGAAGAAACAATGGTCAATGACATTGGGGGCGCTGCACAAAACACAGAGTATGCTTCTTTGCCCGACTCCACCTGCTTTACGACGCTGACTTTACATAGTGTGTGGGCATCGAGCGGTTGGAACGTTCCAATCGACTTCGGAATATCGCCATTGCAGACATATGATTACATCATGTCCGACGAATATGGTCTAAGCGAGAGTTTACAGCTTCCTTTCCTGTAGGTTCGAAGCTTAGTTATCCAGTAAAGACAACACCTATGTTAGGCCGTGCGTCGTCACGAACATCAAATGCAAGATTCGTTATGATGACATACATCACAACGAGCTCCTGAAAACCACTGTTCACTCTTCCATATGCTTGAGCGCAACTGAAAGTGTAGAATGAGTAACATCAGATAGAAGATCAGTAGCTAGGGGTACATCCGGTGGCAGCGAAGAGCCGCATTAGGGCATGCTTACACCACTCCTTATCAGGTTCTCCTTTTGAGTCTTCGTAGTCACTTCTCGCGATGCACATTGAAATCTACCGCTCTTAGACAGAAGCAATGCCAGAAGTTTAGAAGCTGGAATTGTAGCTATCTCGGGCTAAGTCGGCGAATGATCGACTAGTTCGGGGGTTAGTCAATTGGATAACATTATTGACTAGCTCCATCGCGGTCAAAGCTGTTTTGCTCCGTCCATGATAGCTATGGTCTTGTGTTGGGGGCCTCTTCAGGAATCGCATAATTCGGTTGAGTATCTAAGTGAATCAGTCTAGTTAGTCTAGACTTGGGCTATTATGGTAACTTCGGAGTGGCCGGTCCGTTGGGCGCCAAGCTTCCGAGTTCTCCGAAGTATCCGAACCCGTCCGTACTGACCAGGTTGGCCGGCACCGATTGACCCCAGGATTAAGAACCACAGACACCCTTGGTGCGGCCAGTAATTACGGTCAAAAGGGTTGTTCATTAGTCTCCATTCTCCAAACCTCTTGCTTGCATGTTTGGAGGACACGATTCATGTTTAAACACTACTTGGCCAAGCAGATTCGGTCCTCATTACCCTCCTCTTCGGCGATTGGCTTCTTGACAACCTCAAACCAATGATTGATGCGCCAGAAGTCGAAGGGAGGGTGTTCGCCCAGGTGGTCCACGATGATCTTGTCGATTGTATAGCAAGATCCAAGGTAGTATACAACGTGAGAACATGTCTTGCACGGTTACACGAGGCGAATGATGGTTAAAAAGAATCCAATGGCATACTAGTAGTTAAGAATATGTCTTTGGAGAAAAATGCTAATGGCGATCGGCCAAAGTTGGCGAAAGAAAGCCTATTTGCTTCACAAACAAGACCCACGCTAGCTTCTGATCAAAATGATATTTTGGGTCTGACCATGGCGAGATGATTCTTAACTTGAGTATTGCATAGGTGCTCCTTCGGCTCTAGCAATGCGCTCCAGCTCGGCGTCAATAAGTGCTTGTGGCCTACCACATTCCGTCATCTCATGCACACCGCATACGAAAACATTCGGGTTTCTGAAAAACATATGATCCATGTCTTCCAGGGTCTTGCCAGAAGTCTCGGGGTAGAAGCAGAATATAACAGGAATAAAGCAGAACGTTATACCAGCAAATACTAAGATTGGTCAGCAGACATTTCAGTTTCAGACAGGCGTAAGGAACCTACTTAGATAAAATGCCCATCCTAAATTATCCAGTCCGACCTTGGTAAATTGCACTACGACAAATGCCATAATCCAATTTGTCGCTGTCGCTGCAGCAGCTCCTCTTGTGCGCCAGCCTAGTGAGTTGATTTCAGCAGAGTAGACCCAAGGGACACCGCCCAGGGTACACCCGAAGAAGACGTGATACAGGACAAACATGGCAACTGCGACATTGCCCATCTATCCGTTTATGTTAGAGCTAATTTTGCGAAACAACACGATAGGGGAAAAAACTTACGGTTGTCGTCCTTGCGTGGTCGTCTTCTCCTACTTTAAGGCAGACGGATGCGATGACATGACATATGGCCGTCAAAGAAGAGCCAATTAACATGAGTCTGGCTCTCTAGTCAGAGTTGAATCGGATACTAAACTGTTACGACCAGCTCACCTGCGACGACCTACATGGTCGATGACTGCGATGCTCCCAAAGGCAGAGAGAAAATAAATGGTACCGGTTACGGCAGTGAGCAGACGACTCATTTTATTGTCGAAGCCAACATTTTCCTGAAGTAGCGTCGGAAGGTAAAAGCCTGCCAGTTTCTCGTCAGATCGGTTCTTGCTGTATAGACATATACTTCGCCAATGTTAACTTACCAAGAGCGTTGATACCGCTAAACTGTTGCATGAATTGAGTGCCACAGCTTAATATAAGCCTCCGGAAATTCCGAGTCTTGTCTCGATGGCAAAGCACATCCATGACGGGAACTCTGCTTTCGCGCTCCATTCTAATAGCTTCTTTGATGCTCCTGAACTCCGCAACCGCAACATCATCCTGCCTGGTTGTGCCCGCTAGCCTAGCGATTACTCTTAGCGCCTCTTCCTCCTTGCTCACCAGCAGCAACCACCGTGGGCTTTCGGGAGTAAAGAATAGAATCGGTGTCAAGATGAAGGCAAAGATCAGTTGGAAGCCGAGGGGGAAGCGCCATTGCAATGGACCAGATTGGTAATAGAGACCATAACTAATCCAATTTGCAATGCAGAAGCTCGTGACATTCGAGCTTGCCCCAATGACCAAGAGCCGACCACGCATATGAGGCCGTGCGCACTCGGCCAGGTATACTGGTGACATTGTGCTGGTCATTCCCATGCCGAACCCATTGACAATGCGGCCAACGACCATTTGCGGCAACGCCCAGGAGAGGCATTGAAGTGTCGCACCAGTGAAGTTCAAGGCGTGGCCGATGATAATGGTTTTCTTGCGACCGAGCTTATCACCCAGTACAAATGCGAGAATAGCTCCGAAGAAGGCCCCAAGCTGCACGTTCCGTTAGGACTCTTCTCACGTCATGATTTACTTGACAAAGCTGATGACCATGATTTGTCTTACAAGAAAGCAACTCGTTACGATGCCGGATATATTGGCATCACTCATTTGCGGGAACATGGCTTCGAAGTCTTTGGACACAAGAACACCAGCAAAGACGCCCTAGTATCATTGTAAGTACTCTCATAGCACCTTCCTCGGCTGAGAACTGTTACCTGGCAGTATCCAAACCACATTGCAGACACTGGAACCAGTCAACTTCCCCTACGAAGTCTTGCATCGGGAGTACCTACTCGCATCGACCAAAGTGACGAGAGCAATGAGCCAGCCGCCGCTTATGCGGCTGGTCGGCTCAAATACAGTCATTTCGTTCAATGTTGGGCAGAATTGTATTCGTTTTTGTTCCCGGCCGTATGTATGAATTAATCCTGATAGATAGTTTGGAAGGCACAGGAAAATGAGTTCGTGCGGGAAACCAAAGTATGCGCAGGCAGAGACCACGGGAAGCCGTCTCCGGTGCGGATCAACTTGAAATTTTCACACGCCGTTGGCAGCTTCAGACCCAATATGAATTCAATTGGGCCATATTCGGTCATCGGTGTGTTGGTCCGCCGAGAACTGCCGAAGCCGGACACGAAGATAAGGTCGCATACGGCCGGTCTGGCTTGATTGCATGCCGGACTTTGGGTTTGTATTCTTGTGGATTACGGCTCCGCACCTCTGTTTTAACTTATCCTGCTGCAGGAGTCAGTCAAGTCTCCATTGGGTCTTGCTGTTCTAATGTCCCGCTGTCTAATGCATCTAGCTGCAATGGAGCGGTACGCACTGCCTCTTCAGGATGTCAGCGGTCTTACCGTATAAAGATACGAGGGCCACGCCAACCTGGACAGACCACATAATACTTGACACCTACTCCAGGGCAGCCCATCAGTCAGGCGCTGAGGCACGAAAAGGTAGTTTGGGTGGTGCTGGCAAGCACGAAAAATGCACCACACATGCACTACCCCTCGTCTAGTAATAGCTTGGGCACGGGGATTCCCTAAAAGAAACCCGATTGGTCATAGTACACTGTGCGATGATGCCAGCATAAAGCTCGTTGTTAACAACCATAGTTCTTATACTGAGGTATGAGAGCCTTGCAGGTCAATGTAATGAATGACCCAGTGGCTTTCACTATCTGTGCTGTGGATACCGATTGATTTTCCACAGACCACAACCACCGCTGATAATAATGCAATTACAGAAATTTCTGGCGGTGCTCACTGGCTATGTTCGTACTAGACTCCAGAGTATGGTGTTGAAACCCCCATCATATCATAGTAAGCAAATGGCTGAGCTTCATGGAACAACAATCTCGCCATTGTATTTATCCACGTGAGTTAGATGGAACCCAGACCCTCCAGTCTTGCGAGTTGGCGCCAAGTTATATATGGCATGCACGGCGACATTGCTTGTGATTGACAAAAGCCTAGGACCTTTCCAGTCAATTGGAGTCACGGCTTCTGTAGTGACCAAAATCACCATGATATCGGGGTAGGAGGGTGTGCGAATATTACTGGTTGTGTATATTCGTAGAGATCCAGTGGTCCAAACACTAGACCTACGGTAAGTAGTTCCTGTGAGTATTTCGACCGGTATGCGCTAAAGGGTTCATTGTTCAGATAAGCAAGATGCCCCTGAATACTTCATCTCTTCCCAGTGGTACAGAATTGATTATCCGACCCGACTCCTCAACTTACAGTCTAGGATTTAGGACTTTGAATAGAGTAGTGGCGTGGATAAAAACCTTTCCTTCCACCAATTTACCATATGGGTTTGACGGCGCCATGTTAGGTCTCTTTGCCAGTGGCAATGGTTTCCTTGGCCATTTGACGCGCCCGAGGTTGGGTTTCGCAGGGTCCGTGAGAAGTGTTATAGGAAAGATCTCCTAGACTATATAGAGCAATCGAAAGGTTTACAGAGAAGAGCTGGATGAACATTTCGACATGCGTTGGGGCTAGGTAGTCTCAGTCCAGCACTGTGTCTATATCGCCGCATTTCCGGCGGAAACTAGGTGCGATGCTCTGGATAGGCGATGCTGAAGCCATAGGGAACATATTGGTCTTTGCCGAGAACAGCGTGAGGACAGTCGCGTCTTCAGAGCTGAAAGCATTGAAGTGGGTAAGGCAATAGAATGCCAACAGATTCGCAGGTGGTTTGTGAAGAGTCCTCTCAAATTACCAAAGCCGGGTCCCGACGGAGCATGCAGATTGCGACGCTGACCTGATATCATGATGGCGATAATTGTTACAAATTAACAGTTTATGGGACCCCATCGGAAACAATGCTCGCCTCCTTACCGGATGCTTCTTCCGGCCGATGTATAGCAACAAGCGTCGTGCGACTTCTGTGCTTCAACCCTCGTCGATGACGTTGACCATTGACATGCTTAGTCCACTGATCTGGTGTTTGGAGGGTCATATTACACACGTCACATAATTTTGGCTCGTAATTCGTCTTTTTTGGCTGGTCTTCGCGAACAAATGTCGAGAAGATATCCCTTGCCGTAGTGGAGACACTTGCTGGGTCAGGTAGGTCGAGCCCGTCGAGGTATGCTTGCGTGATGTTTGCAGCTGGAGAGAGAACGTTGTCAACGAACTTCGGGGCCTCAGAGCTGTCCAAAGCAAACAACAACTTCGTGGCATTGTTCTCCCTGAGCTCAGGAATTGTCTTTGTACGAAGCCATCTGAGCTGATATCTCGCGTATTGGCGTGTTGCAATCTTAGTCAGCTCCATGCTTTCAGCTTTGAGCTTAGACAAGTCCTCCGTAGTAGCGCCATTGCCCTCAGCGATAAGAAACGGTTCGAATTGCTTGAACCCAATTGACTGCCATATCCCGCGAGTGCGGTCGACTTCCTCGCCTGCGGCTTTTCTGAATGAAAGATTCTCATGCAGTTGCCGCACTTCATCCATCAGTCCATTCAGCTCCATCTTATCCACCCGTTTGTCAAGCCGTGCTTTCAAGACATCTGGATTCGAGTATACCCAAAACATAAGAGCATGCCAAGGCCTGTCTGTGGGTATTGATGCCGCTTTCGCCTTCTGCTGGTCTTCATAGATGTCTGAAGCCTTTCTTCCGGTGGTGAGGAAGATTTCCAGAGACCTTCTGATCTTGCGTCTATCGTCGGGATGCCATCTAGCAGCCATGACAGGGTCGACTTCTGTTAGCCGCTTGAGTATCAAGTCTGTCGGACCGTTCAAGATAGGATGTTGCTGCTCAATGTCGAATTGTGACATGTAGGTTGATTCGCCATCTTCTTCGGGAGGGTCCACCAAAGTGTTGGCAAATAGGAGCGAACTGATGTAGTAGTGCGTGCCACCGACCACTATAGGTAGTTTACCCCTACTGCGGATTTCGCGAATGAGCCGTGTGGCTTCTCTGGCGAAGACGCCAACAGTCCAGGGCTGCAGGTCGATGTCCACGGTCGCCAGGAGGTGATGCGGGACGCCGCGTTGCTCCTCGGCCGAGATCTGATTGGTGATGATTGGCAGACCCTTGTACATCTGCATTGCATCTGCATTTATGATCTCTCCATTAAATCTGACGGCCAGGTCTACCGCGAGCTAGAAATTTCTATAAGAATGTGTCTACGTCTTGTGCCAAAGGATGCATCCACTTGACTCACATCTGACTTGCCGGTGCCTGTGGTTCCCATAATAGCCACAAGGGCTTCTCTTGGGCCGTGATGGGTTGACATGTTGACAACATGGCGCATTAAACCCTGTAGTCTAAGTTGACACGATATCCAACGAGGTCGAAACATGAACTTCGACACCGCACGCAAAGAAGGTAGTGTAATGCGCAGGCGCAAAAGTCATGGACTGCGTCTTTGTGCTTCTTCAATATTCTGCGTACACGTACACGTTGCGCCTGGACAAGGCAAGACCAGCCAACGAGCCCTGGGGTTGTGACTGTTGCCCAATGCTGGCAAAAGCTGGACCCCTAAAAGAGTGGAACGAACCAATTAGAAATGAGCTACTCTGCACTGACCACACTCAATTTGAGGCTGAAAATTGGGCTTGGGCCATGGCTTGGGCTGGGGCTGGCCCTTCCGGCACGGAATAACACCCTGAGCTAATCTCCGCATAAATCTCAATTGGAAGCTTGCCGAAGCTCCCAAAAAATCACCAATTGGTTCGCGTCCAGGGTCTAGCTCGGAGGCTGGTCACGTGGCGCCCACTAATTCCAAGGGAAAGGGGACACATCGTCAATTGGGGAGCGACTGGGGCTCACTTTTTTGGACTGAAGCCAGATCTGCCTCCGTCGCGACGTAGCCTCTCTCCTTTCTACCCTCCCCATCCCTTTCTTTAAAGCAATCGAACCGCGGCCTCCCAAGTCCTCATTGGGGTACAACAGTGTCGCTGTTCGCTGTTCCTCCTTCTTTCTCTTCATCCTGTCATAATATTCTGACACTGCGACAATGTCGAGCTGTAAGTGCAATCATCACCAACGAGCTGCATCCTTTGCCGGTCATCAGCTAATTGTCTCCTTTCGCGCCATGCAGTACGGTTCCTCGATTTGACGAAGCCCTTCGTGGCCTTCCTGCCAGAGGTGCAGCAGCCTGAGACAAAGGTTCCCTTCAACCAAAAGTTGATGTGGACTGCTCTGACGCTGCTGGTCTTCTTGGTCATGAGCCAAATGCCTCTGTATGGCATTGTCTCGTCCGACACCTCCGACCCTCTATACTGGCTGCGCATGATGATGGCGAGTAACCGCGGTACACTGATGGAGCTTGGTATCACGCCCATTATCACCTCTGGTATGGTTTTCCAGCTCCTCGCTGGTACCCACATTCTGGACGTCAACCTGGACTTGAAGTCGGACCGCGAACTGTACCAGACTTCCCAGAAGCTGCTGGCCATCATCCTCTCCGCCGGTACTGCGATTGTCTACGTCTTCAGCGGTCTCTACGGCCCCCCCGGTGACCTCGGCGCTGGTATCGTCTTCCTTCTGATCCTGCAGCTCGTTATTGCTGGAATGATTGTCATTCTTCTTGATGAGCTCCTCCAGAAGGGCTACGGCTTGGGCAGCGGTATCTCTCTGTTCATCGCCACCAACATCTGCGAGTCCATCATGTGGAAGGCTTTCTCCCCTACATCGATCAACACCGGTCGTGGCCCTGAGTTTGAGGGTGCCGTTATCAACCTCTTTCACTTGCTGATGACCTGGCCCAACAAACAGCGAGCTCTTCAGGAGGCTTTCTACCGCCAGAACCTCCCTAACATCATGAACTTGCTTGCTACTTTGGCTGTTTTCGCTGCCGTCATCTACCTCCAGGGTTTCCGCGTCGAGATCCCCGTCAAGTCCAACCGTCAACGTGGTGCTCGTGGCTCCTACCCCGTCCGTCTGTTCTACACCTCCAACATGCCCATCATGTTGCAATCTGCTCTATCCTCCAACATCTTCTTGATCAGCCAGATGCTTTACTCCCGCTTCTCTGAGAACCTTCTTGTCCGTCTCTTCGGTGTCTGGGAGGCCAAGGAGGGATCCGCCCAGCTCTCAGCAATCTCTGGCCTGGTCTACTACATGTCCCCTCCGTTGAACTTCAAAGACGCTCTTCTCGACCCCATCCACACCGCTGTCTACATCGGCTATATGCTCACTGCTTGCGCTGTCTTCTCCAAGACTTGGATTGAGGTGTCAGGCTCCAGCCCGCGTGATGTTGCCAAGCAGCTCAAGGACCAGGGCCTTATTATGGCCGGCCACAGAGATGCATCAATGTACCGTGAGCTTAAGCGCATTATTCCCACTGCCGCTGCTTTCGGTGGCGCTTGCATTGGTGCGCTCTCCGTGGCCAGCGACCTCATGGGAGCCTTGGGCTCGGGTACTGGTACCCTGCTCGCTGTGACGTAAGTACACCTTATACTGCACACCTTGACTTTTCTCGACCGCTAACACCTCCCTAGCATTATCTATGGCTACTTCGAAATTGCAGCGAAAGAGGGCGACCTCGCCGGCATGAAGGGAATGATCATGGGTTAAACACCATCATCTCCCCCAAGTTCGACACGAATATACATCCTCGACCTGGTGGACTGGTCACAACAATCCGATGGTGGGCCATCGAGTGTAAAATGTCCTAGGAGATTATAAAAGTGCATTTACAAAACGGAAGGCAAGCGTGCATCAGGTGGCTTCGATCTCTGTCTCGGCCTGGCCCATAATCGGTCAAATGTGTGACTGCACACGGGAGGCGAGTTGTAATCCATTCGTCCATTTCAGTCTCTAGACAGGAATCAGTACCCTTGTATAATACAATACCTACCGTACTACCGATTTGCAACGTGCACGATTTTACTTGCTATAATGGTTAAAACGTTCCGGTCAAAGACAATTACATCCAATTTACAGCAATTATTTTTCCATATACAAGGTCAACTTGAGCTGTGGAATACCAGAGTCGGTCCAATAGGCGATTGTACCATCTTCCCCGGACGGCGCAAGTGTGCGGCGTTGGTGCTATTCCTTGGACCGGCTCTGTACTCCTATCTGTAAACCTTGCGACCGTTTTAACAACCTGGTTCTCGTCTCCAAATCTTCCTGCGCATCTTCCAACTTGTCCATATACACGTACATCGTCTGTCTCACATCGCGTGCCTTGAGCCGATCGCCGGCCAGATCCAACCGTGGCGCCAAGACCAGGGCTTCTTCAGTGATGGCAGACCAACGCTGAACCTGTCGTCTGCGGGGGTCGATCATCTTCTGAAGGCGTTCTTGGCGCTGGGCATCAGCCGCACTTGAGGGTGAAGTGGCGGCAAGGCGAGAGGCAGATGTTGGAAAAGAGGAAAACGGTGACAGCAACATGAGTTTCGAGACTTGTTCGGAAATGATCCTCTCAGCGCGGCGGTCGCGCTCGGTGGTCTCGCTGAGAAGAGTGTTGAAGTTGGCTAGTTGGGCGGGAAGGCTAAGGTCGGACATCTTGTTCTATTACTTTCATATGCGGAGATTCTGTCGGCAGGATATGTTTCGTCGCGTAGGACTCAATGCCTATTATGTTCGCTGGGCCTGTACGAGGATCTTTTTGAGTACTAGAGATAATCATTGTGGGAGCAACTTCGGGTTCTGATTTTAAGCAGTTTTCGGTCGTTATGATATCACTAGCTTTGATCTGATTTACTGATCAAAAGTCCGGGCAGCTTATCAGTGCAAGCTTTGAAGCCTTTCCCGCGGCGAAATAGTACTGAATCAGACGTTAGTTAGTTTGCCCTCTTCAGCTTTAATTCTGAATTACCAAGGTAGACTTGTCCGTCTTACTTGGAACACACATCTTGAAGGCCACTAGCCAATGAGTCAGCTAATGTTGGCTTCAGTATGGTAGAACCATAACCAGTCCCGCTATGCGTATTTTACGAGATGGAGAATGCTCACCACTCCCTTCGCCTTCCATCACAAGTTGTTATCCCATATCTTCGTATCATGAAATTGGGCAGTCAAGCACGACGATTTGTTGTTAGTCATCAATCATTGTAAACGTATTGACCATTTATTACATATATGTCCTTGAACTACCCGGTTTGGAATGACAGAGATAGGAACAGTAATTTTCTTCCCTTGCATCCTACAGCTCGCCAATCCTCGACCAAGGCAGCCGCATCTCGCTTGCTATCCTATCAGATCATACGATTCACACGCATCGTACTGGGTTCCCCTCAATTTGACAAGGAGTTGGTCGTAGAGCAAGCCTCTTGCATATACGAATCAATTTGAGCGGAGTTAGAGGTCTTGGCTTTAGAAGCTTTCAGCAAGGCAGGTGGCAGCCGAAAGTGACAGGTTGAATCGGCACCTGCAGCAGCTCAGGTTGGCTGCGCTAAGCTGATCTTAAACTCGTTCTTTGTTACGAACCATTGTGCAAGAAACCAAATCGAGTCCAAAGTAAGTTGGATGTGGTACGGGTATGACAGACGCTTCCATTTGATAACGAGTCCTGAAATTGTCTCATAGTGAATAGGCGCTACAATAATGCGTTTCAGAAACTTGAATCCCGTACCAGTTGATGGACGATTTCAAAGATTGAGTGAAAGCAGAAAAGGGGAAGAAGAAGATAGTGGATTGGATGGAGTACTCTACTAGGTCAAGATGACTGTCGCATTCGGCTTCAGTCACAAAGGACGTACTCGCTTCTCCAGGACATCATCTAGTCATTTTTCTTCCCTAACAAATATGAATTTGTCATAGCCCACCCATATTCTTGTTTTGTATTCAGGTGCCGCTTTCCTCTCTGAAGAAACAAGCTTCTGATGGATAATGCCATGAGTACAGCCATATCCTCGTACCCATTCCTCAACATCCTGCTACACAAAGCATCAAACCCAACGTGTTCATACTCTTCCTCAACCCAATGGAGGTATAGGGCAAAGTCATCTGCGCGTGGCTGCATCTAGACACATATCTTTGGGCAACAACGGCTAAATGGTGGTAGCTTGTGGCAATGACATTCCGAAGCTTTTCGAAAATACGACGGTGAGCTGTTCCATGTCCCATGGCTCAAGGCAAACCGTCTCGAACGATACAAAACCTGGTTACGATGATGATGAGATCGTGCGAAAGCTCCGGGAGCAAAATTACTCTAGTCCGCCATACGGGGGTAAGCGTTATCCTAAAATGGTAAAGATTACGGACACCGCCATAAAGAGTACTCTGCGAACGCGAACCATTCGTCCGTATATGGTTCTATAACCTTCTCAGCCCATCCTTCACTACGCCATCCATGACTATACTCCACCCCGTAAAGTAGCTTACAATACTCCCAGTACGCTGGATACCAACCAGCCTGCTCCCAATCCACAACTCCCAGAATTCTTCGAGGGTTGGCCATACTTGAGACGATGATATTCCCGAGGGTGAGGTCTCCATGGGTGAAATAGATAGAGCCCGTATCAGATAATAGGTCTCGATAAGGGCCAGTGACTCCTTCTGGTCCGGGCCTAGTACGAGTAGCAGCTGCGAACAGCCAATCATTAAATGACTTAATGGAGGTAAATGGGCCGTCCTCACAATCAACCTGGAAAAACCTGTCTTGCACAGTCCCACGACTAACAGATCCTATTAGTACGATTAGCATACCTGGGGGTTAGGAGGGAGGTAAAATGATGTACCGATAAAAATGTCGGATGAGCCCTGCGAAACCTGCCTTAGCGCTGATACAATATGTGCAAGACCATCACAGATCGACTCCTTATCCGCTTCAATGAGCTTTGGCCATGCCTCCCGCAGAGTATCCCCATGAATAAGACTCACATATATAAAGTTTTTCTCCCCATACTTCCTCCACCCGAAAACTTCGGGCACAGGGACCTCGTCGTTTAGAAACGCGTGTCTGACTGCCCTCATTGTTTGAGCTTCTTCCAGCCTAACCTAACGTAGGTAGATTTCCCGAATTTGACTGCAAGATTCAGGTTCTCATACTTGACGACGCCTCCCTCAAGGTCTGGATACTGTTCGAGGATTGCGCCTGGTGCTGGTAGTTGGGGCGGATCAGGCTTATCAGAACGAAAGAAAGAGGTGCCGAGAAAATCAATTTCTGCCTTTGATTTATCGGGCAGAGAAGACATGTCAAAGCATGGCTGCTTTCTACGTTCCGACGCCATTGCACGGTGAGTTCGTTTACCTAGCGCACGAGAATAGACCGCAATATATTTGTCGATAGTTGGCGGAGTATTGGCGGAGCGACTGGGGGAGGAAGGAATGATGGAAGAATGCCTGAGGGCCCAAACGCATCGATTTCAGTGGCGTTAAAAGCAGCCACAAATGGTGAGCGCCACGAGAGCACCTGGCACATTTTCCCTTTATTCTGCTGCCGAGTCTCACTGTCGGGAGAAACCCTATTTCTCATCAAGGTCGTTAATTAATGATGCGACGCAGTGTAAGTCGGACTCGAGAATCCTATCAAAGTGGAAGGGAAATTAGTTGTGGTCCTTATGCACGCATATGGCGGCCTTGTTGGCAGCGAAGCTGTATATCAAGAGGTGGCTTGGACCCGGCGGAATTCTCAGGATTTTCCTGAGTATGATACACCTCCTATATTTCGCAGCTTTCATCCTAGCCGAGAGCCAGTCAGTCCTTGGTATATTTAGCGCTTTAGGATTAGAGGCACTGTCATTCGTTTTTGTCTTTTCTCTTCTTATTCTCCTCTCGTTGTCTTGCATACATTATGCTGCGGGTATAGTGCAAGCCCGTCAGGTTCCATGTTTGGGGGTTCGAACATATACGAATGGCATTCATTCTGTTTTCAACGCCGCAAATCTGGTAGCCCATGTGGATTGATATTTTATGAAGAAGCAGCTGTGAATGTGGTGTAAGTCCACGACTGATTGGAGTAGGTTGTAATGGTAGCATAATACTGTACTATCTTGCCACTAGACAAGCTCCACCCCACCAGTAGAAAAGCCATGGCCCACTTGATATAGTTTTAAGGTGCGGCCCAATATATTGCCTCGGTTATTTTCATGTTATACCGTGCTTGGAACGCTTGCAAGCGAAGTTTGCCACGTGCATGATGCCCTCGACGAGTTTGCAGTAGACTGCCGGCGACATAATTGTCAATAAAGCGAACATGAATGGCAGACTATCGGATGTGATACACTCGATAAAGTCATTGCAGGTGGCATCGTTGAAGCAGGTCGATACGCTTTGACCTCTTGTCACCTTCTGTAGCGTTTCCGTGGTCTGAGCGTATTCCGGCATGGTGAGACGAATCGGCCGTGAACCGCGACACGTTCCCCTTACCGGCATAGGGCGCTCGATTATGTGAAGATCACCGAAAATCATTTCTTGCTCCAAGATAATCCCAAGAACTAGCGTCGAGGGTCCTCGTACTCGTCCTCGGCTGGCGTTGTTAAGCCATTCTGTCCGGTCTTCTCGTGATACTGACAGCGGGCTTTGCGTCATCTCCCAGGCTCAATCTAGGATCTTGACAGCTTGGAAGACCAAGATCGGCCCTCCTTCAAGACGAAAAGTACGAGAACTACTCGCAAGTGCACGCGACCTCCCGCCCCTCCTCTGATCTAGAACAACGGTTTCAGAGGGCGGTGGGTACAGATGCAGCCACGTGGGAACTGTTCTAAGTTCAGGCACTCGTCCCAATAAGAATCTGGGGCAAAGCGCCGTCGGCGCATAGCCCGCAACCGGAAAAGACTTGGAATCCAACACTGCTGGCGATACGATGTAACCCACCCGGACCGGGCGTTCGTGGATATGCTCGAGAACTCAATGTCCGGTAGCATGGCCCTCGCAAGGTGAAGTCAAGATGCGTTGTGGGGGTTTTCGGGACGCAAGGGGGGTCAGAGCTGAGATGATCAGACATTGAAAGTCTGGTTGATCAGAGATATTAATGGTCAGCTGGACGCTCGCCGTCGATACCGAGATTTGGGTCCTGGGATCTCACAGTATACAGACAGAAACACGATGCGGCGGACGACAGGCCTTACCCTTCTTTACGCCGCCTTGGGAGCGAGCGGCGCCTTTGCCCAGTCTGTGAACGACATGATCGCAGCTGTCCCTCAATGTGCTGTAAGTGGACCCTCGACTGAATTGAGGCAAGAAACATGGCTAACTTCGGCCACGTAGCTACCATGCGTTGTAAAGGGCATGCTGGGCGGCGATTGTCCGATGACGAACGTAACGCTGCTCGAGGACTGCGTGTGCACTAACAACACTATTCTCGCCGGCCTGTCGAATTGCGTGCAGACGTCATGCCAATTCAGCGACCAGGTCACCTCCGGCAATCTGCTGATGTCCATGTGCGCTGCCTATCCTAAAGAGTCTCGAGTCAATGAGGTGCGAACGGTAGCGCTGGTGGCGCTGATTCTGTCATCCACAGTCGTCGCAGCGCGGTGCACAGCGCGGTTACAGTTGACGGGTCGACTCTGGAGCGACGACTGGACGGCCATCTTTGCGACGATCGTATTGCTCGGTGGTGCCGGTCTGGAATTGGCAAGCGCGAACCTGGGCTTCGGGCTTCATTTTTGGGACGTCTACGTGAAGAAGGCGGCGCGACTTCTGCAGATGTTCTACACGGTCGAAATCTTTTATACCTGGGTCAAACTGATTGCCAAGGCGTCCGTCATCTTCCTCTACATGCGAGTATTTCCGGCTAGATGGTTCCGGCTGGCAGTAAGCAACTTCCGGAGTTATTTCAAGCCCCGTATAGCCCGTTTTGGGAGTTTACCGGCTCTTGATTCGGTAGTTCTGCTCCTGAAACATGATTTTGAAACCCCGACAGCTCATCAAGAAGTTTAGAAGAAGCAAAGACTGACTCCGGATGTTGTAGTGCTACGCATGCTTGAGCTACTGCTGCATTTCGTTAATGATATTTACCTTCGTTGTCGCATTCCAGTGCACGCCAGTCGAGGCTATCTGGAATCGCTTTGTTACCGGGAAGTGCCTTGACGTCAATGCTATCGGCTACAGCGGAGCTGTCCTGTCAGTCGTGGAGGACCTTGTCCTAATACTACTACCGATCCCGGAGCTGCGAAAACTTCAGATCAGCGGTAGAAAGCGGGTTGGTGTTGGGCTTATGTTCGCACTGGCTTCTTTGTAAGTCATCACCCTCAATCCTGCCGCTCATAATCACTAACCAATAAGCGCCATGGTTACTAGTATGGTTCGACTCAAATACCTAGTGCAGTTTAGCAAAACACTTGATAGCACATGTAAGTTACTCGACGATAGCTCGCCGTGTTGAGTTCTACTAATATGTCACAAGTCGACAATGTCGATGCCATAGTCTGGTCAATGATCGAGCTAACCTGCATTATCGTCTGCGGCTCATTACCGCCTTTACGGCCATGGTTCGGGAAGCTGATACCTTCCATCGAAACAATCAAGTCGGTCAGCTGGCCCGGGGCTAGGTCTAGGAGCAAGTCTAACCCTTCAAACCCGAGATATGACGAATCCACGGATAAGCGCCAGCCCCATGGTGTTTCTGAGGACAAGGAGTCAAATACCACAACAAGTGACGAATATCCTTTGAAGCCGTTAGATCACAGGAGTATGTGGAGTGAGCCTTGATAATGCACCTTTTCTTGTCCGCCGGGAAGAGCCCGGTGGATATGTATTTAGCCAACAAAAGTATGATCTTATGCTTCATCTCGATACAAGTAGCAGGCTCTCTCTGGTGCCACAGGGTAGCTTGCGGAGATGGAGTGGAGGTTTTGATGTGACCATGACGCAACGATTATAGAAATCCACTTCATTCTAAGCAACATCTATGCCTACATACTCGTTGACTCAAGGCTGCCCGACAGTCGCTGTAGCATAGACTCATTGGTCTCTAGGCGAATCCAGTTTTTCCCTTGACAACTCCATAAGCACCGCCATCCTTGCCGAACATCTCTCGCAGATCATTCGCCAACTCATTGGGGCGCTCAAAAGCGGCGAAGTGGCCACCGCTATCGTACTCCTTGTTCAAGACTAGGTCACCAAGTGTCTTGTTCCATAGCGCCGGCAGAACAACGAGCTCTTTTGGAAACTTGGTGCACCCGATCTTGACATCTTTCAGGTACTCAGATGTAACCTGCTCCCTCGTCTTGTCCTGGTTGTGCTTGCCATCATAATATACCCAGAGCGAGGCCAATGGGCCTGGAGTGCTGAACCAATAAATGCTGATCCACTTGCAGACTTCATAGTCTGTCCAGGGGTAGCTGTCCGTCCAATCGTGCAGCTTCTCATAGATCCAAGCCAGCAAGCCCACGGGCGAGTCCGTGAGACTGTAGCCCAGCGTCTGCGGCTTCGTTGCATGTTCTTCGTAATAGCCCCGGCCTTCGTTCTTGAACCACTGACTGCGCTTGAATCCTTCGAGTTCTGCTTGCGTTCTCGAAGACTCTCGATAAATCTTGGCCAGCTCGGGGTAGTAGTCATCAGTGGGCTCCTTGGGCAGAGGGAAATTATAGTGGCTGGCCTTGCAGCTCTGTGGGTACAGGTAGCCAAGAAACCGCGTAACACTATATCCCACGTCGCCTCCTTGTGTCACGTATTCATCATAGCCTAGTACGTCTACCATAAGCTTCTGGAACACCTCGGCAGACTTTCGTGTACCAAAGCCGGGCTGTTTCACCCCCGACGAGAAGCCGTAATTTGGCAATGAAGGGGCCACGACGTTAAAAGACGGGTGGCCCTCACCGCCGTCTAGCAGGAGCGGTAGCATTTTCTGGACCTCGTCGAAGCTGCCGGGCCATCCATGGCAGAAGAGCAATGGGATGGCGCCAGGGTTTGGGCTCTTGGCGTGTACAAAGTGCAGGTCCATGGGATCGAAGCCCTCGACCTCAATGGTTGTGGTGAACTGTGGCATTTCGTTCAGTTCCGCCTCGGCCTTGCGCCAGTCGAACGAGGTCTGCCAGTACGCTGCCAGTCGCTTGATGTCAGCGAGAGGGGCGCCATATTCCCAACCGGACCCCTCAATCTCGGTGGGGAAGTCGGTCGCAGCAAGTTTTTGCTTGAGCCGGTCGACCCGGGACTGCGGAATGTCAATTTTGAACGGTTTGACTGGCGACATGTTGAAGTTTACAGAGATATCCAGAATGGATGGGTGTCATTCGGGAGCTCTTCCTATATACCGAAGAGTAGTGCTTGTGGGTGACATCTTGCCAGGTTGCACGGCATGCGCTAATGCCGGCTTACACTGAGCCCGAGGCCCACTTAAGCAGTCGGAGTCCGAGCCTTTCCGCGCTATACTGTCGATATACTGACTTTATGCAAACTCATTCGATGTTTCGGCCATTCCAGTATCCTGCAACTGTTGCATTTCGATGGGATGCTAAATTGGTGTAAATTCGCTTCAAGATTTGCCAAACCACAGTATTTCCCTAATGTTGATGTGCTCCAAAAATTGATACTTCATATATCCCAACTGAGGGGGCTTCGCCACGTTTGCGACTAAAGGAAAACTCTTTCGTTTCATTAACAAAGACTGAAGGTCAAAGTCGTCTCTCCATTGGTTCAAGTCACCCGTAACTCTACCAAGCACGCGACTCGTTGAGCTTCTAGTGAGGGCCGAGACATGCTACAGCCGACAGTCGTAGCGTCGTGAATTGAGTTGGACCGTACCTCGATGAACAATATGGTGGACGTACCAGAGTTATATGGCTTCGTTACTCTATCAGATGATCGTCTATTCCTGGATTACAGTATATTGCCTGCTATCGAAGCCTGGGCATTCAAGCCTAGTCCGATAGAGAATATTCAGCTTGATTAAGGCAGAAGTCAAAGGGAAGATGGCGTTCAGCTAATCTTAAATTGAATTCCACGTCTTCTGACTTTCTTCATTCTAGTATTCGCGGAAAGACTTGGATCGTGACCCAGACGTGATGCAGTCTTAATGATGCATTTGTAACAGCGATTACTTAGGAAACACCAGACACTTCTCTGCTATTTAGTGCTACCCACTCTACTTCTGGACTAGGCTAAACGTAATTAGAAGGCGATCTAGCGCGGCACTAATGCACGCACCAGAGCATTAAAATTTCTTATTAACAATATAGAAAAGCTAGAGATAGGACCCAACACAACCCAGTTACAGCATCTGATTTTAACAGCAAGAAGATGGAACGTCAAGGCAGGGGAGACGAGGCGCAATCACAAGCCCCTGAGAGGGCCGAGAGAGATGAGACGTCACCGCTTCTATCCAATGCTGATCCCGATCCGCTGCTTTCTAAGCCTTTGACCGGCACGTCTGAATTATGGCTGCTCCTCGAATACTCGCTGCCGTTGATCGGTACCTATCTTCTCCAATACTCTTTCACCGTCGTGACCACCCTGGTTGCTGGGCATTTGAGTTCCGATGACTTGGCTGCTACTAGCATCGGCTTATCGACACTCAACCTCATCGGCCTTGCCTTGTTCGAGGCAATGGCCACGGCTCTCGACACTCTATGTTCACAGTCATATGGCTCAGGGAATTATCACGCCGTTGGTCTCCACGTGCAACGGATGCTGCTCCTAATGGGTCTCGCAATTATACCTATTGGGGCTGTTTGGATTTGTTCGCCTTGGATTCTCCCTCTATTTGTGAAGCAGGAATATCTGGTTGTCAAAGCCGCATCATTCCTCCGCGTGAGCCTGATTGGCCTCCCTGGCTATGCATCATTTGAAGCTCTGAAGCGCTTCCTGCAGACGCAAGGAGAGTGCAATGCTGCCCTGGTAATATTGGTAATATGCACACCGATCAATGTTGGTCTCAGCTGGCTCTTCGCTTTCAGGCTGGATATGGGTCTCGAGGGCGCAGCGCTCGGCGCAGCTCTGACCAACAATATTCGTGCCATCATGCTTGTTGTCCACATCGCATTCTTTGCAAAATGGTCCCACCGATGTTGGGGCGGGTTCTCGCGGCGCGCGCTCACGAACTGGGGGCCCATGCTTCGACTCTCTGCCGCAGGGTCTGTAGTGAATCTAGGAGAGTGGTTTGCCTTCGAAGCTGTGACGCTCAGCACTTCATATATCAGCGTGCAACATCTGGCTGCTATGGCAGTCCTCACGCAGCTCTGCGCTTTCATGTGGCATATTCCTTTCTCTATCAGTGTAGCGGTCAGCATACGCATTGGTCACCTTATTGGCGCTGGCCTGGTATCGGCCGCCCGACGTGCGACTATCCTATATGCCGCTGTATTTACCGTTGTTGGCACCTTCGACGCGGTAGTGCTCTTCCTGCTGCGTAACGAGCTCCCGAAAATCATTTCGAGCGATGAGTACGTTCGTAGCATTGCAGCTGCAGTCATGACGACACTAGCCGTGTTCCATATTATTGACGCCATCAGCGTTGGAGCAAGCGGGGTCTTACGGGGTCTTGGCAAACAATCATTTGCGGGACTTGTCGTATTTCCCGTTAATTATCTCTTCGCTGTCCCGCTTGCGATATGGCTGGAACTTGGCTCGCCTGATCTAGAACTGAACGGTACTTGGATGGGGCTCGGACTTGGCGGACTGGTCGCTGTCGTGATCTACTGCGTCTACTTGAAGTTGATGAGATGGCAAGACTGCGTGGAAAGCGCCAAATCTAGGGAGGAAGCTTGAGTCTATACGAGATTCTCATGAACCATCAAACTAGTCTCGACTTCCTTGGCGCCTCCAGAGAATATAGACTAATACAAAACGAGGGAAATTAGAATAGATTAGAAGCATTAGTATTGCATTTAACTAGAAAGTAACATTTCAACATCGAAAACCTTCCCGTCTCCAGCACTACACGGAACTCTCATGGTCTATAATCGCCGTCGCTGTCGGGATCCGAGACTGGATCAGCACCGTAGACCGTGCGACGGATCCTCTTGCCACCTCTTCCAGGCTTGTTTGCAACCTTCTCGTCTCCTTTTCTCTTGGCATATTTGAGACCCTTAGACACCTCGAAGGCGAAACCAATGTTCTCTCCTCCATCAGGTCGGCTCTCGCGTCCATCTAGCTGCCAGCGAGGGTCATTTGCGTCGTAGACACCGTCGGGGACCACCATCTCAAACAGAGTGGTACCGTGAAAGTCGGTCGGTTTGAAGGCCGAGATAGTATTGCTGGCAGCAAGCATCATGATGCCGTAAGAAGCATTGTAGAAGTTGCCACCGATACTCGGATCGTCCGCTGCAATACAGGTGACGGCGACGAACCACTCATTTCCGTTGTTCTCCTGGTGAGTAAAACGGGCGTAGTTGTACCCTGCGAGTCCCGACGGAGGGGGCAGTTCTAGATCACCAGACTGGTTGAAAGTAATATTGCACCCGTCAACCTCATAAGAGAAAGTGTTATCAACACCCCCCACCATTTCTCTTTCCTTCTTCGTCCTTCTCAGCTCTTTGGTCCTCCTCATGTCCATTCGAGGACATCCTGGAATGCTCTTGATAGTATTATTGTAGTCGTCGATGATGAATTGAGGCATCCGACCTCGCAGCATATTCCACCCGATTCCTGCCATACCCTGAGCGGCATTGTTTAGCTCTCTGTGTTCCCTGTCGGTAATCTTACGGCGGTTTCTGGCTAGATCCATCCCCGGATCGTGTCGCGAGCCGCATGTATAACCAAAATGAACCAGCTGACCGGGGTCTTCTCGACGGTCGTCACGCCGGTACTTCAGGATCCATCGGCAGGTATCCACCATATCCATCCTGAGCTGGTCGTCAGGGAAGAAATTGCGGAGAATGATCATGAATATTTCCTTCGTGTCGGCATCTCGAAAAATGACACTCTCGCCTTGTGGGATAGTGTATTGGAGCTTGGACTCGTCGAGGACTCGCACCTCACGGCGCTTCCCACCATTATAGCGTTTGTCCTTAGTACGTCTTTGGTACCAAAAGCGGTCCCAATGGTCCTTGCTGTATAATTGGTTACTAATTTGTTCCATCTTTACGTCTATGGGTTGTCACTACCCACCCGGCTTCAGTGGTTGCCATGAAATAGTCGTCGGTCGGATATGGCTCTCTGAGTCTCTTCAGTTCCACAATTTTTATACTGTTGATATACTGCTGCCTCTGCTCCTCATTCCAATTCATGCCAAGCCGTTCCACAACATCCTCCGCTGTAGTTGCCCCTTTCCAGTTATGCGCCATATTTGCCGTTGGTATAGCTCTATTTTCTTGCAATATGATCCCAGATTGGCCGCAAGTCGTATCAACGACTTCGAAAGGTGCACGGCTTCTTCGGAACAAATAATCGGTCTAGATCCTGATGTATCAAATCCTTGAACACTGGTCTTCAAATTCCTGACGACCAAGACCGCCCCTCGGTCGGTATGGCGACTTGAATCCCTCTTATGGCCATGTTGTAGCCAATCTCGACTAATCGACGACCCGGAACTCCCTTGTTCAGTATAATTGAACTTTCTTTGACACACGCATAAGCCATTTAATTACGCTTAAGATGTATGCGGTTTCGGCGCCAAGTTTGTGTCTGACACAAAGAACCTCTAAAATGCTCAGCAGCGGTTTCTTAGTCCACTCGACGACTTCGGCTATAATTCAAGTATTATGCTATTAATACCATAATATGCGTTAGAAACTAGTCAAAGGACAGAGATAAAGACTAATTGACTAGCGTATAGGGAAAGCGAATAATATCAGCTATTTTCACGTGGTGTATGGTAGGATAAGGGATAAAGAACAGTTGTAGCACGAATACACCACGTGACAGCTATGCCTTTCCCATACGACTCGGCCTAAACAAAGCATCACTACTATCGCATGTCCGTTGAACCTCAAGCTCTTCGTGAAGTGCACCTTCATCTCCTCTACTGCATTCCATGCTATATAGGCCTATATTCCAATATCATACGCAAATACATCTAGCATTGTGCCATTAATCAATACCGTACGCTCGTCATATAGTCTCTGGAAGAATCATGTTGCTCATTGGGAAGAGGCGACATTCGGCTGAATTATCTCGATATGATTCCAACATAAGTCGTTGGAGGGCCCTTTTACAGTGCTTATGTGCTCACCCTTGAGATTAGCAGTAAAAGTTGCCGTCCTCTTGCCTGACGCCTTCACCACCCTTGAACCATGCAACTCGGTCCTTACAGAACTGTTCAACCCTTGGCTTCAATTTGGTCTCCTGCAGATTGAAGTCATCCACAGTCCCGAGTCTCAAGATGCTTTTGCCTGGAAATCCGCTACTAACGCGGTACATCAAAGTCCCACAGACTGAGCAGAAGTAGTTGCTCATTGTGTTTCCCGTGGCGATTGTGTTATCCTGACTAAACTTGGTGAGCTTTTCCTTGCCTCGAAGATGCTTAATGAAGTCGTCCTTGATAATCAGATTGGAAGCGAAGACGGATGCCGTGATCTTGCGGCAGTCGGTACAATTGCAGATGAAAGAGTCCACCATGCCGTCGCCTTCCACTGGCTTCTCACTGGCATGAGCGATCGAGCTTTAGAAAAGACTGAGCATATTACTCACAAACTCAAGCTGAACGGTACCGCAATAACACGTTGCTGATGCCGTTCTACTGTTCGAGAAGCCATCCTTGCCTAAGGGGAGCCACGGCTTGTCTGTGCTCGAGCGCTCAGTCTGGTTGATGGAGGACATATTTGCATCCCTCGTGGTCTTGTTTGGGATCACTGAGGACAGGTCCGCTTGATCGGGGTTGTTGCTAAATTTAAATTATTCTCGATGGCGTGGCTATATTGCCAGATGGTGACGTATTCACTCTCGTACTCTTGCCGCCATCGTAAGGGACCTTGAGCGCTCGTAAGTGATGACTGCGGGGTATGGATTACAGGTGCGGCCGCTGCAGCGTTACCTGGAGAAGTAGCGTTTACACGATTCGTTGAGTTTCAACTTAGTACTCCACAAGGCTAGAACTTCCAGTGCTGAAGAAGCCGGAATAATCAGAACCAAAAGATAGTGTGCAGCAATAAGGCACGCGCGAAAGTTCTCCCGCTCGACCGAAACAGAAACAATTCATGCTAGTATGACTAGGTCGTCAATATACCGTAGACTAGACTCGAGTGTATGTTTACTTAATAGTGGAGGGCTGATCAGCAAAACTGGTTCAAGGCATAGAAATCTTTAGACATGAGGGTCATCCTCTTCTCTCGCTCTTTCGCGCTCTCTCTATTCCCTGAAATCTTATCTCAACTCAACATCGATAGGTTAGATTTTAGCCAGTCCAAGGTCACAAGCAATAAATCACTAACCAATAAATCAATCGTTATTGGAAAAGAATAAAGTCGTTCCGAAGCTGTCTACTGGATATCTAAGGAATTATACCGTACTGACCACTCTGAGGTAGAACGAATAATTGCCACACAGGAATACCGTCCAGCTTGATCCCTACCTTGCTCTTCTTCATAAAGGACCTCGATCCGGTGCCGGTCACCTTGACCAAGGCACTGCCAGAGCCGACTAGAAATTGCAGTTTTCATGATTTCAAAACCAAAGTCGCCGTTTTCATTCGGCTTCCTTCCCTGCTCATATGGTCGCGGGCGGTTGAGACCGTCAAGTGAAAGTCCTTGAAGTTTCCATTCTCCGTTCGGTAATATCTCATAGGAGACTGCGAGATCCCACAGATCTATAAGTGCATTGTCGTCGTATCCCCATTTGTAACCTGCCTTTGGCGGTATCAGTCTTGTTCGGCATAAATTGTAACTATCGTACCTTGACTATGTTTTTCTTTCGGCTGATGATGAAGGGAAGCACACCCCCGGTGTTCTCGAAGTTTTTATGGCGCCAGGTGTACCGGAAGACGCTGACTTCTGCGATATCGAGGAACTTGCGCAGCACTTTTGGCTCGTTTTTGTATAAGAACGTCACAATGCCATCGGCTCCTGATAAATCCGCAATCTCAGCACATTGCGCTACGAAGTCGCAATTATCAGTGTCGATGAGACGCGGAATGGCGCACCCAGGACTCGCGACTTGAATGGGGGCAAGCTCAGGAAACGCAGGATCCCCGATGATCCACGCGGGGCTCTCGGAGTGTTCCATCGAAGGCATAGAGCAGTAAAATAGAAAGATAAGATATTGATATGCTCGGTTATTGTATGGTGCTGGTGATGAAATGGGAGTTTGGGGGGAACTTATATACCTTGAAAGGTTCCGGTCAGAGAGCTACTGGGCATCCCGTGTTCAAATGATGGTGAATCAGATACAAGGAGTATTGCCGGAAATAAGCCTGAGAAGTGATTGACTGAAATATTGTTCTTTACCATCTCATGACTAGGATTGTGGTCAGCTGAGGTAGGGATGTGTGATTAGGACATGTTTTCGCCGTGCTGCCGCTGCCGTCGGGATGATTTTGAGTCTACAACAAATATGGGATGAAGATCGATGGGCTTAAACCCACGCTCTTTGTTGACCGGACATGGCTGTCTACTTGCTTTCCAGTAGAAATAATCAAAACCAGTGATGCAATTATAGAAGGTTGACAAATCATAAGAACTGTCTCAGTACACAGATTTTATTAATACTGCATATCCAAATCGGAATGGGATGAGATGGAAGCTTCTACGGCACCAAACCACCTCGTACTCCAAAGCCAACATTCAGAGATCGACTACTTGAAACTTATAACTGAAGCCAAGAGGCACTATTCGTAGAGGAGTATGTCACTCCCCTCCTGTTCTGCACCTTCACCAAGCTGCTCTCCACTGCTGTCTTCATGGGACCTCTAATTTCGACCAGCTCCGTTCGCGCTTTAAAAAGCCACGTCCTAAAAGACCTTCTTGACATGCCAGCTTACAGCCAGGACCCTTACACCAAGGAAGCAACTCATGGCAATAGCGTAGGATAGGGCGGAGAAAAGGATGAGCGCCAGCCAACCCTGCTGGAAATCTCCAACGTCACGCAGGGCGCCGCCAATGGGAAGACTAGTTAGAGTTCCAAAACTTCCGACCATCAGTGACGTGGAGTAGAAACGGCCATAGTCTCTACTATCACAGAGCTGCCCTAGGCACACTGGATACAGCCCTAGGTTGCTTCCACTGGCAAAGCCGAAGGTGAAGACGAAGACGATAAGAAGCGCGTGGGACGATCCGGCCGGAAGCCAGAACGCCAGTATGGTGAGAACGCAGAGGGAAATAGTCATGATGATGACGTTGAAACGCCCGATTCTGTCAGCGACTAAGCCAGGCAAGCAACGACCGAAAAAGGACCCGACATTGAGATACACTAGCAGGATGTAGGCTGCAGTCGCGTCCTGGCCATGGTCGGCAGCGTAGGAGACGACAAAAGTCAACGGAACAAAGAGACCCCACTCCAGGAACCAGACGCCAGCGCACGCGAGTGAAAACTTCAGATCGTGGAACAATGACCAGTCGGGCATGACTGATATGACTTTGTCGCTTGGTGGCAAGCGAGTACGGAGAAGGAGATTGGCCGGGATGGCAAGTCCCAGGAGGATGAACCCGATGATCCGCGTGGTCCAAGCAAAGCCAAGTCTGGGTAGGAGACCCTGCATCAGGAGGGGGAACACGATGCCTCCTATAGATCCCGCGGTCGAGGCAATGCCCGTGGCCAGGCCCCGGCGCTGCTTAAAGTAATGTGCAATGATTCCATACGCGGGTACGTTGAGTAGGGCACCGCCGAGTCCACCAAGCACCGAGTATGTCAGCAGGATCTGATAGTACTCTACGACAGATGGTCAGCAGCTCAATCATGCCTGATGGACTCGAGGAGGATATTCTTACCGGTGCACAGGCCGAGAAGCATTTGGCTTGCAACAACCAGAACGCTGCCGACAGCGACAAGCAGTCTTGGCCCATGGTGATCGAAGATTGGGCCCACTTGAATGCCAGCGAAGAACACAACGAACAAGTAAATGCTAAAGATCCAGCCGATGGTCGAAGAGTCATAGTCAGCGAGCTGATTGGTTGCGAAGTAGGATTCGAAGACTGCAGAACTGTTGATCAAGCCGTAGACGGACAACATGGTGCAGAAAGAGCCAAAAACCACCAGCCAAGCTCTTATTCCTCCCTCAGGAAAGGAGTCCTCGTGCTTAACATCAAGGTCGCGACGGATCACATTCGACGATGCATTCCCGTCAGGGGCAACATCACGATCATCGCGATGTGCCTTTTCATTTGTAGTCAACAGCCCAAAGGGCTGGACAGTTTGATTTACCTGGCAGCTGTCATCTGCATGGTGTAGTTCAGGGCTCATAAAAGACGCCCTGAACCAACAACTTGAGGTCTTTTCTCTTTGAGATTTTACTGAGACTCGGCGATGCGCGGATTGTGCTCGGACTTGAGTGTTGCTAGCTCCTTTGCGAAGAGCTTCCTGAAAGCAAGGAGTGGATGTTTTCAATGAAGGGGGCAAAACTCGTAATCGATGATTTTATGCTCACATTTTTTCCCCCTCTAGCGTGCCTCATCCCCTGTTTCCCCACAACAGCATTTACATTACACCATAGATTAGCCTCCACCAGGGTACCAGGGTAGGGCCGTCTTCGGGGTCGTCCGAACAGATGAAACTCGGCGCCAGGGACTGGGCGCTAGCATGCAGCACTAGAGCAGACGTGTTTGGTGGTGCATCTTGATTGCAGAGTGAGAATGCCTCCATACTCGGGAATTTGTCCCACTGACGACGATGGTTTACTTACATTGACGTTGCAACCGAGAAGCATTCGAGCGTCCAAGTATACGAACCGCACGGAGAAGTTGGCAAGCAAGATCGTTCCAAAGGCCGTTTCCGGTGTTCCCCCCTCTTTGAAATTTGAAACCTTACATATCTAGAATCACCCGGCCTATTGGAGCTACGACTGGCTCGAACAGCAACGCCTTGTCTGCGGAGTATATATATACATCCTTGTCCTCGATCTCGGACATGCTCGACAGACGTCCCATGGATACCTGGAGCTAGCGTATCCATAGGACCTTCAAATGTACCTGAAGATGAGCCGGGCACATGATCGCCCGTTCAACACCGTCGTTGCTAAGCTGCGGGGTAACAAACACCATTGATACCTAGGGACGTTGTCACGTACATACTATCTGATACCGCTGGGAAGGTGGCATTTACGTAACTAGGATTGTGATAAGAGCATATTTCAAATCAACCAGTTGCGGATAATCATTCCTGTTGTAGCTTCGTCGGCATTTCGCGTGCAGAAACAGAAAACATATTAGCCGCGGCTCGCCCTTCTCCCGTGACCATTTGCTAAATAGACTAAAAGCCGCGAATAGCCCCGTCTGATAGAACGCAGGTACATAGTCATTAAAGTAAGTTACTGAATCACCATGGCCGATATCAAAGTATTCAGCCTCGGCGATCTAAAGCTCAAAGCCGGAGGCGAGATCCCAAATGCCTTCATAGCATATAAAACCTTTGGCGATAGTTTTAACCCAGCCATAATCTACCCAACATGGTACAGCGGAGGTATTTCGGCAAATGAATGGTTGATCGGGGACTCCATGACTTTGAGCCCCAAGAAGTATTACATCATCATTCCTGCGCTTCTTGGAAACGGAGAGTCTAGCAGTCCTTCCAATACGCCCGACCTCAGACCTTGGCCGGATGTCACCTTCTACGACAACGTCAAGGCACAGTACCGCCTCGTGACAGAGGGGCTGGGCGTCAAGCACGCCAAGTGCGTTCTTGGCTGGAGCATGGGTGCCGGCCAGACTTACCAGTGGATCACGCAGTACCCAGATTTCATGGATCTGGCCGTGCCGTTCCTGGGCGCGGCGCGGACGAGTCTGCATAACCAGGTCTTCCTTGAAGGTGTCAAATCAGCTCTCTTGGCTGCCAAGGGAACAGCCTCTGGCGGCATTGTCAAAGGCGAGAGCACGCCTGCTTCACAATACCATGGATGGAGTGACGAGCAGCGGGAGAATGGGCTGAAGGCTCTCGGACGCGTGTATGCGGGATGGGGGTTCAGCCAAGCGTTCTACAGAGAGAAGCTTTACTCCACAAATCTGGGGTTCAAGGACCTTGAGGACTTCATGGTGAGTTTTTGGGAGTCGTGGGCTTTGAGTAAAGACCCCGAAAATATGCTGGCCATGTTACATACGTGGCAGGCCGGAGACTGCTCGGATCAAGAGCCATATAACAAAGGTAAAACTATCCGGCACCCACATGCAAGCCCAGGTGTCGACGAAGCTGATGAACCATAGACTTCGAGCGCTCGATGAAGGGCATCAAGGCCAAGACATTGGTATTGCCAGGTCAGACGGATCTATACTTCCCGCCAGAAGATTCGGAGATTGAGGTCAAAAACATGTCGCCCGGCGTGGGCAAGTGCGTCGTGGTACCATCCATCTGGGGACATTGGTGAGTTCGAACCGCTTGATCGCACGCAAGTTCTTTGCTCTGACTGAAATATAGGGCCGGGGGTCCTGGCGACAGCAAGGAGGACGTCAAATGGCTTGACGATAAGTTGAAGGCGTTCCTTGAAGACGGTAGGTGGTAATCTCCACGAGGAAGCCGTCTACCAATGAGGTACACTCCCATTTTTTCGTAACTGCCAGGGCAGTTTAATTTACTGTATGAAATGATTTAATCGGTTCCAGAGAACTCGCATGTCCAGCTATCTTTCGGGTGATATCCCATTATCATTGTTAGCAAGTTTGAAGATACTTAGACAGTCAATTCATTGTGCCGTTGAGCGTCTCAACATTATACTACGTCACTTGCTCGCATTGCCGTTCGTAGGTTGGCTTTCATTTGACTCAAACAAAAGCAGGAGGCAAATTGCTGAGTCCGGGACAAAGACAGAGCAAATTACAAAAGGTGCTCGAGGGACCTCTGGGCCGGATCTCACGATTAATTCTTCTGTTGTATCATTCGTTTACTTATCTATATTGTGTTATTTCATTCTTCCAGCAGTTTCTCATTTATTCAATTCTATTCCAGCCCAAAGTTACAATCACCGATTCATCCGACAAACCGTATCAAGCACTTCAGTCCTACGCTGCCGGAATGAGCCCATTTCCCTCCTTCACTCTTACACTCGAGGAACAAACGTCCTTCCAGACCGACCTCCTCGACCTGATCGCCAGCATCCAGACCATCATCTCGGGGCCCTCACCACTGTCGGTGTATGACTGGTCGGAAGCCCTGCGCTTGGTACGCGACGCCTTTGCCTTTGCGGCCGACATACATGAACTAGGCCCCGAATCCGACACACGACTAGCCACTCTCTTCCTGTACAAGGGCGACTGCTTCCAAGGCTTGGGCCGCATCCGTGAATCGCGCGATGCTTATCTGGCCGCCTGTCGGGTCGAATGCGTGGGCGCCGAAGATCGGGGGTTTCAATATCTGGCCGGCGACCGCCTCGAGGATCTTGAAGATGTGGTGGATGATTTCCGAGCCAAGAGGCTAGGTGGATTGTGGAATGCGCTGAACACTAGACTGAATGATCCCGACCTGTCGGTGCTGGGCTACGAAACGGAACTGTGGGATCCGGAGCCTCCTTTGCTGGTCAAAAGTGTGGCGCACAGGCCGCTGATCGGGGAGAGTAGAGTCATGGAAACTTTCTATAGTTTGAAGGCGGTCATGGGTGGATTTGTTGGGGTGAAGACTCTAGGTTTACGATCGAGGAAGAGGCAGAGTGTTGCTACGATCAGAATGGTACAATGTGCTGCTTGAAGCAGCAGGCTTTGAGAGCGAAAATAATGACGAGACTGGTACTCATGAACATTGCTGTACACAATGTGATAGACATGCAAAAGACGAGCTTAAACGGCTTCACACAGTGTCACAGTATATATGCGTGTGTACGACATGTGAAAATATTGACTCAGGTAAACCATTTCATTGTTCTACATCTTGTACATATCCTATTCTACTCTATCGCAAGAGTCGCATTTCCCCATCCAAGCTGCGCGCTTTGACCTTTGAGGGCCCGTCGGCCATCTGAGTCCACTCACCGTCAGGGCTCCAAATGCCGGCTTTTGTGTAGTCCATGGTGGAACTACCCTGCATCCAGGCGAATCTAAAGTACTCATTCAACCCGAGAGTACTATTCCGATCCCAAGTGAAGCTGTCCTCACCATCAACATCAGTGAAGTAGCTTCTAAAGCGTTCAACATCGTTGACGAGTATACTAATACCATCAAATTGTGGTGCTGGCGGTGATTGCCAGTTGAAGGTGATGGAGGATGTTGCAGCCGCAACCGTAGCGTTGACGGCCGAAGATGCGTTGGCAGCCAAGCTGATGACAGGCGTGGAAATGGTCGGAAGCGGCGAGCCAAGTTGGGCATCCCCTTGTAGAGCATACGAGGTCTGCAAGACCGAGTCAAAACCCCAGCGAGCTATGCCATTGATGAAAAGACCGACAAGGATCCCCTGATAAAGCAGCGCTGGCCGGGTCTGCATACTAGTGCCAGGTAGAAGCAGAAGAGCAAGGATGTAATGGTGGATGCGAAGGCTGAGGTCTGGCAGGACAAGACAAACGATTATACCAAGGATAAACAGAGCGTATAACTTCAGATACTTCGTCAGCCGTCCTTCTTGTCGAAAGAACCAAACCTGCGAGGCGACAACAACCGCTAGGACGATTATTATCATTGCCAAAGCTGCCTTTGCGCCGGGCTGCTGCTCGAGGTCGTGTCCTGTTAGACGCTGGATGGGAATGAAATCAAAAGTATAATTTGACAGTGCTCCGACCCAGCAACCACCAAGCCATAGCACGGTTTTTTCAATCGGAGCCGAGAGATCCTTGAGGGTTCTCCTAATACCCATCTTATCGTAAAATACCCAAGCACAGAACATTGCCGGCAAAAATTTCCCTAGGATATCCGAGAACAAGTCTGCGATGGTACTGTGTGAAGGAGCATCCGAGGCCATGCCCACCTGCCAGAATATCCCGATGAAAGTTGGGAAGAAGAAGACGGGCGCCGACGAAGTTACCAGCGACAGGACCGCTGTGAAGGTGACCGACACAGCAAGCAAGGGCCACCGCACATCCGTAGAGTCGCACTCAATTCCATTCTCGAAGGTGTACGAGAGTGGGAAATAAGAATCGAAGCCCACGCTTGTGATGCCGTTTCGGATTGAGCTGATGAAGTTGGACTGCTGGCCGACAAGCTTAACCACTCCACAACCTCCCTTGCTGTTGCTGACAGCGCCAGCATGAACCCCAGCGCCACAAATAAAAGAGTCACCTCGGTAGATGGCATTGGTAGTGTTGCCCGAGCTTGATGGGCCACCGATAATTAGCTGAGTGTAAACGACTTCCTGATCGCCGACAGCTCTAGGGTTAAGAACTTGGTAGCTTGCGCAGTTAGCAGGGCACTTGAAAGCGAAGCCTCCGTCAGTGAATGGTCTGCAGCCATTCCCGTCCGTATCGCACTGGTTGCCTGATAGCCAGTATGTTGTTCCGCATCCAATGTCGCTAGGTGTTCCGTAGCTTGCAATCTCAGAAGCTTGGAGTCCTTGTCGAAAGACCAAACAGAAGGTCAATAACCAGATAGCGGCGTAGGCAACGAACAGCCATGCCCGGTGCTTCCGGTTTGGCAGATATTTGTCGAGTAAAACCAAAGGCGCCTCTTGCACTGCGGGAAAAAGCGGCTTGATCTTGTAGTCCTCTGGCTCTTTAGGACCCTTCGACCACTTCGCGACCGCAATGCCGAGTCTTCGTACAGGATAGGGCACCCATTTCCACCTCTTCCAAGCGCCCTCTTCCTGCATGAAGCGTGGTGTAGGCGTCTCGTCGTCCTCGACCTCCAAGTGTCCGACTTGTCCGATCGGGGCGTCCGGGTGTGGCGAGTCGGCTCGAGATTCGGAGCCGCTGGCTTCGGGTTGCTCGGTCTCGGTGACGACGGATGGGGTCGGCTTCTTTCCTCGTTGATCGCTCATGTTTGAGCCAAGTATATGGGGCTGTTTTGCTCAGCCCGCACAGTGCAATGCTCGCAGATGTCGAAAAGCCAGGTTTTAAGTCGATAATTCGGGCCAAGAAGACAGCCGAGCTATGATTTCACAGCTGTCAGGCACAGCGTGGATTCGGAAGATCGTAGGCGGGGATTAGTCGAGCGCAGATATACAAGACGCACAGATCTATAACGACATGAATAGCTGGTGCTCAGTAAACCATATTTACAAGATGGACGAGACCAAGAGCCAGCTCTTCAGTCTGCTTGTTGATTCATCAGTCGCGAGTTGGGATGGAGGGAATGGCGTGGGTTTGGTGGTCTCGGTTGCTTGCGCAGCCCACAGCGAACTTGAGATCCAGAACGTTTGGAACGGCTGTAATGGGTCAGAAAGGTGGGCGGCGTTGTCGATCGCCATGAACCATTGGCTGGCGCAAAGAAGGGTCCCCACCACCTTTCTCAGCTTTCACCCAGGATCCTCGATCAGAGCAGGTGGGCTGCCGGCTGGTGGGCGTTCCTCATTGTTTGTCTAGGGAAAGACAGGGAGAGACATGTATCGGTCTCTCTGCGCCGGTACATGGTTCTTGTAACCTCGGTCCCTGCACCCATTGCCTCATCCTACCGCTTGCTTCCAATGTGTCAGAACTGTGCCGGGCATGTTGGTCGAGGTGCCTCAGCGCGATAAAGTATTAAGCTACATTACGCAGTACCTGTAGTCTCAAGCGTCGTAGCGGTGCAGCTGCTGAAAGCCTCAGGCCCCCCCACTATGACTGACAGAAGGCACAGAAGCAAGGAAGAAAGGAAGCCCCACCGGAAATTCTGTGGACGGCGCTTTCTGAGCCTAACTGACCTCCAGTCGTGAGCATATCACATCACGTTCGAAAGGAAACAGTCAACGGGGCTCAAGCTTGGTCAGATACATCCAGCATTTCTGTGATACCGGGAACATCGTAGCCCGCACTAAGGCGGGCCCTGGCATCTTAGCCAATTTAACCATTTACCGATTCTTACGCCCTGAGACTCGTCTGCCATCCCGGTTCCCAATGGTGAACATGAGTAACCCGGGAACGGGGGACGACATGGTCTTCAGAATACACAAGGCTGCCAATGGAGCCGCTGCAAGGTTGGGCCAGCTCACGCTGCCTCAAAAGAAGCCTTTTGAGACGCCGAATTTCATCGGTATCGCGTCCAGAGGTGCAATCCCTCATCTCACAGTTGATGTTCTCCAAAAGCATACGGAGATGCACGGGGCATACATGGCGCTCGAGGATTGTATGTAGATTCTCTGCTGCTGTCAACTCGGAAGCTGACCAATCAGTCATAGAAAAATCCATCAAGCGAGCAGGACCGGCGATATACAGTGCCCCAGAGAATGGCCACAGCCGCCTTCACTCGTATACAGCACTGCCTTCGGAAGTAGTCACTATTATGGGTGCTCGACGATATCCAGCCGTAGTTGCACCCATGGGCAATGGAGCAAAACATCTGTCCATCTTTACATCAACCGGTTTCCAGAGCTTGGAACTGGAGCGCTTCTGCAA
The DNA here is from genome assembly GCA_039778275.1 of Seiridium unicorne. Lineage (NCBI taxonomy): Eukaryota > Fungi > Ascomycota > Sordariomycetes > Amphisphaeriales > Sporocadaceae > Seiridium > Seiridium unicorne. The sequence goes on along the minus strand of JARVKF010000009.1, from coordinate 50,583 downwards.
TGCCATCCTTACCCTCAAGCCAGACCTAGTCATCCCCATGGCTGATCTGACCTTTGATACAGGCACGCGAAGCGTTAAGCGTTTGCGGAGAATGCTGGAGAGAACCGATGAATGGGTGGAGGGTTTCTTCAAGGCACTTGACCCCAATGACAAGCTGAAACCATTGGGAATTCACGTGTTCGCGCCGACACTCCCAGCTGAGTACTCTTTGCAGTGGGAGTATCTCAATCGCCTCTCTGAGGATCATGCACATAAGCTGTCGGGGCTTGCCATCTATGATGCTGACATTCTGGTTGATCTTGAGGCACATGCTCCGCTGGCATCCCTGCCACGTCTGTCCATGGATTCGCCAGCGTCGCCTCATCAGATTCTCCGTCAAGTCCAGTTGGGCGTTGACGTGTTTGCCATTCCTTTCCTAAACAGTGCTTCTGATGGGGGAACTGCGCTTGCCTTCTCCTTCCCGCCACCGCCAAGGGAGGCTGGTGGCGTTATCCCACTCGGTATTAACTTGTGGTCCAAGGAATACCAAGTGTCTGTCAAACCTCTCATGGATGGCTGCAGCTGTTACACTTGTACAAAACATCATCGCGCATACATTTGTCATCTGCTCGACGCCAGGGAGATGCTGTCCTGGACCTTGTTGCAAATCCATAACCACCATGTCATCTCGGAATTCTTCAAGGGCATCCGCTCCGCCATTGCTGATGGAACCTTGGATCAGAAAGTCACTGATTTTGCCCTTGTATATGACAACGAACTTCCTTACAGCACAGGAGAACGCCCGCGCGCGCGTGGATATCACTTCAAATCCGAAGCTGCTCAGCCAAAGTACAACGACTCGCCTTGGAAATCATTCGATGGCAACCCCAGCGACGACCAAGCACTGGCTGGAGAGGTCGCTGGCCTAGCCGTGACAGGCGCCGCCGAGGTGAAAGCCGATGCCCCGCTGGCTCCCGAGGACGCCGCTGCTGGACTGGATGAGAAAGGCTTTGCTCAAGTAGATGAGAAACTTTGATCGGCCCCGTCAGCTCGTTGTCAATGTTGAAGCCGGGCACTGATTCCCCGAATATGCAATACTAATATGCAGCCTTGGTTCAAACTGAACAGCCAGTCATCCGTCTGCGAGGAGCAGCATCTCTTCCAGCTCACACAGGAGTGGCTATGTGCTTGAAATCTTCGTCGTTCTACGCAGAATACGTCAAATTGGGCACGTACGTATTTGCGAATGGTACGTTCTAAGAGCAAGAGTCGCGGGTTCGCACCCATGTTCTCTGAAAGCCTGACTGCGTTCGGCGGACCCAAGCTGCCGGGACATACCCACTTCAAGCTGGCGCATTAGATCGGTGGGTATGGCATAGGCGAGCATCCTATGTTCCATTGAGCAGTAACGGTTGGAGTGCCAGCAATACTCTGTTACCTTCACAAGTACATACGTCTTGTGACGTGGATCAGACACACAATAGCACCCTTAAGAATCTAGCTAATAAACCTTAGCAGTTGCAATGAAATCAGTCGGGGTTTAGGCAGTTCATCTATGTCCCAATCTGCAGTCTCATAAAGTGTACATCTTTCCATTCTACATTATGTAAACGCAATGGTTCAATGACCTGGTCAATGTCCCCTGGCTTGGTAACGCATGTCTGCCAAGCAAATGGGCTGCTAGGTACTCGCCCCGCTCAGGCAGGTCTTGAACTCATCAGGATGCACACTGGATCGATTGGCCAATCGTGAGGGTTAATCGGCGCACGTTGTTGTCGCTCACCTTACCCCAGTCCCGTAACGCCAACGTTATTTAGACGTCCCAACGCCCGCCAGATCACCTCGTTATCAGTACATCGTGGACCAGTCCTCATCGTAAATTCACCACAACACCGGATCACATCATATGCTATTCTTGGTGGTCTTGAGATTCATCGGATTCAAGCATTCTGCCCATCACTGGCCAGCCCGCCGGAACTAAACGATGGCGCTCTCGTGGGAAGCTTTTCAACAGGCATGGGGGGATCCGGCGTCACTCATTCGACTGGAAGATTGTTGACCTCTTGATCTTGGTCTTGGCTGCATACATGGCGACTTGGCGTTGTGAACGCCTCTCCTGTCCGTCTTGCCGGCGCAATTTCGCCCTACCACGTGCCTTCGAAGGGCCCATTGATTCATCTCCGCGCGTTGGCCTCGCTTGCTCGTGAGCCATCCTGCTCATAACAGAATGTTGCAGGAGCTGAGCTGAATCAAAGCGTCTTTATGCCTGCAGGTTCCGTCGGTAAAGCATACGATTGGTTCCAGCTTTGGTCAAACAACCCAATCTGGCCATACGTGCGTGAACCCAAGAGATGCCCACATCATAATGCATGTAGATCTAGCCATTGCTATATAATCAGCTCTTGAACCTGCATGAGCTATGGAGTTGCCCTCAAGGTTCTCTCTTTTCTTTCAGCGTGATTTGCCCCAGAGACCAAACTAATTGGACCTCAATTGGTGGCATATAGTCAGGATGTTTGGCAGATTACGCGCACTTGCTGTTCTAGCGACTTCTTTTACCGCCGTCTCTGGCCAGTATTACCAGCGCCTCGGTACTTGTCCCACGCTTGGCTGTGTGCTACCACCCGACCAGCAAGATTTCCTGCCCGGCCAGTATTTCGACCTCCGTCTCGAAGTTCATGCGCCGGTGAACGGATCTGAGGCATACAACAATGGTGTTCCCGACGAGGCCTTCAGTGTAACCATTACAAAGGAAGGTGGCGAGACCAAGAGTATCGCCGACTTCTTCACCACGGAGGAGCCAGAGATCGAGAAATGGACCTTCAAATGGTATGAGGACCTCTTTGCCGAGGACGCCAAAACCCCATCGATCGTCAATGTTGCCTCGAAGATCTATAGGCGACTAGCGATCTACGAGCCGGGTACCTATACCGTCACTCTCACTTACTATGGCGGCGAGACAACTACGGCCGAATGGATTGTCCGTCCCTTGGCCACAGAGAAGAAGGCCAAGAACGTCATTCTGTTTATTGGTGACGGAATGACGACAAACATGATCACTGCAGCTCGTCTTTTAGGCCACAAGAGTATAAATGGCAAATATCAGTCTACGTTGCAACTAGACCAATTTCCGGTGGTTGGTCACCAAATGGTTTGTCATTTCAAAGCTCGCCAATGTGAACATAAAATCTGACAATATGGGCAGACACACTCGATCGATAGCTTCATCACTGACAGTGCCAACTCTGCCTCCGCTCTTTACTCTGGCCACAAGTCCACCGTCAATGCTATGGGGTAAGTTCTCCGAGTCTATAATTTATTCATTGCGCTGACTTGCGCCAGTGTCTATGCCGATTCATCGCCTGATCTGTATGACGATCCAAAGGTCGAGACTATCATCGAGCTCCTGAAGCGAATCTGGGGTTCTTCTTGGGGTGCTGTCTCCACTGCGTTTATTGCCGATGCTACTCCCATTGCTCTCACTGCTCATACGCGGTCCCGTTATGCATATGGCCCGCTTGTTGACCAAGCTCTGAACTCGCTCACCAATTACACCTGGACCGACCATGGTGGCCCGGATGTCTACTTCGGAGGCGGTGCTGAGCAATTTCTCCCCGGCACTGGCTCGTATCAAGGCAAGGACTACTATGCTGCATTTGCAGAGGCCAACTACACCATCAGCCTGAACAAGACTAGCCTTGCCAGCCTCCCCAACACCGAGAAGGCTCTTGGTATTTTCTGCAAGTCCAACCTGCCGGTCTGGCTAGACCGTAATGTTTTCGTGGACAATCTCGAGTCCTTCTCCAACGACCCCAGCGGCGCCAAGGCACCCGCCCTTGACCTGCCCGGCCTGAAGGAGATGACCCTGAAGGCTATCGACATCCTACACGACCGCGGTGGTGACAAAGGCTTCTTCCTGATGTCCGAGGCTGCTTCAATCGACAAGCAGATGCACACTCTCGATTATGATCGAGCGCTTGGCGATCTCCTCGAGCTTGATGACACCGTCCGCGCCACGGTGGAGCACTTGAAGGAGATTGGCGAGCTCGAGAGCACGCTCATCATTGTCACGGCCGACCACGGCCACGGCTTCGATGTCTTCGGTGGCGTTGACACGAAGTATCTTTCCGAGCAGAAGAGCGACCGTGACAAGCGTCGCGCTGTTGGCGTGTACCAGAACTCCGGGATGTCTCAGTACACGGTCGAGCAGCCGGGCATCAGCTATAACACGGGTCCCAACTTCCCGGTCAACTGGGACCCGCGGTACGCCATTGCCGCCGGACTGGGTGCCAACCCCGACCACCGCGAGAACTACCGCGTGAGCAACTCGACACCAAGGACGCCTGCGACAAACACAACTGGCTTCGCATCGACTGACTACTTCGTCAACCCCAAGGATAATCCGGATGGTTTCATCGTCAACGGTACTCTGCCAACAAACGAGGCGCAGGGGGTGCACTCGCTGACTGACGTCGCTGTATTTGCTCTCGGACCCTGCCAGGAATCTTTTGGCGGCGTATACGGTAACATCGACGTCTTCTACAAGATGGCCAACTGCCTAGGTCTAGCAAGACCAGACGCCAACGAAGGTGGCCATGAGTGTTCCAAAGGCAAATAACGGGGGAGGCGAGATGAAGGGGACGATTAAGATATTAAAACTTCTTTGTACATAATTGATACCACCCAGCTACGATTCTGTGAGAATAGGTTGTAGATGCCCTGGAAACAAAGTTTTGCTATAAATAATATAACAAACAATTCAGATTTTCAACTATCTAATCATGGAATGTGGCTGTTCTTACGCGATCTCACTTCTCGGAAATCTGAACACCGACAACCACATCACTCATTCTGACCTCTGGGATCCTGAAGCTCTTGTTGCCCCACACGAAATAATACACGGTGCCGAAAGCCATCCAGCCTGCCATGACCACCGACGAGTAGTTCATCGTCGCGGCTGTGACCGGCATTGTCGACGGGAACGTGCTGAACACAATCGAGACGATAAGCCACACGATCGAGATCAGATTCAGTGTAATACCCATAACCTTTCCAAGCTTGAACGGCCCATATTCGGCGCGAGAGAGCTTCGATCGACCGTGAAGCAGCATGTAGAAAATGGGCAGAATGTACGACAGGTACATCCCAATGATGGCCATGGCCAGAATGGCGTTGAATGCCGTCGAATTGCCCAGATAGATGAAGCCCAGCAGCATCTGGAGCACTGTGATCACGGCGATGGCAACAGTGGGCACCTCGTTATGGCCATCGACCTTGCTTAAGCTTCTGTGGAACGGTGTCGCCGAGTCCCGAGCGAACGCCCAGACGGTTCTGGAAGTAGAAGCAACACCAGCAACAGTCGCTGCGATGGCGGTGAGTGTGATGGCTAGCGATAGAATTGTGGCGCCGGCGTTCGAATTGGTCGCGTACAGGAAGATCTGCATGAAGGGAAATCCGGTCGGGGTGGTGAATAGATCGTCTACCGGGCCGGTGCAATACAGGAGCATGATGCAATATGCAAACCCGATCAGGCCGTTCAGGACAGAAGATCCGACCATGGCGAGGGGGACGTTTCGGCTGGCATTCGGAATCTCTTCGGCCAAGTGGCAAGCGGCGTCGTACCTAATCGTACAAATGTTAGTGGTGATTTCTGACGAGGGACAGCTTTCATTGGGATGGAATTACGTACCCCAAGAACGGATATACGGCACTCAAAAGCCCTACGAGCCATGAAACTCCGTCATTGGACCACCCGCTTGAGTTCATGAAGTCGACGAAGACGAAGCTGGAGTCGTTCTTAGGGGCCATGACAGCCAGGGTGATGAAAATTGCCAGGAACCCCAGAACATGAAGCACCGCTGGTCACAAGGTCAGCTTTCAACCATATAATATTTTGGTGGTCAGGACGTCTCTATACCAGAAAGCAGGTTGACTGTTGGCAAGAGTTTGTGGCCCCAAATATTCATCACAGCACTGTAGATCAAGATGAGCCAGAATATCAACGTAGCTTGATAGTGCTCCGGTGCATAGTTGCCGTTATTCAGGACCGCGAGACCCTGAATCTGCAAGGCCGCTGCAAAAGCCGCGGAGGCCGTAAGTACGACTTGGCCGCCGATCGAGATCCAGCCCGTGAACCATGCTGCGGCAGATCTGTTCGAGGATGGGGCGAGAGCTGCTACCCAGTGATACTGTCCACCGGCGGTCGGGTATATCGATGCGATCTCCCCAAGAGAGCATGTGATGGCGATGGTGCAAAGGAATGATAATACACTAAAAATGGTAGAGACTGTCAGGCCCTTGTCAATGTCACCAAATTGCAGAATGAGGACTTTACGCACTAGTTGTAGAAGAGGCAGGGAGCACCTCCGGCCACGATAGCCGAGCTTAGTACTGCCGACAGAGCCTCCCATGTCGCCATCAGACACATACAGAGTGCCATCATCGACCATATGGAGAACTCTCTCGGCAATTCCTGGGCATAGCCAAGCTGCTCAAGGCGGGCCTCCTCTGAGCTTTTTGTTCCACGATCATACTGCCCCATAGATGGCTCCCGTTTGAGGTCAGTACTGGTCTTGGCGTCCTTGACTTGTGACATTATGCCGGAGTATTATGGCTGAGTCGTCCGACCATCGTAAGACAGAGTAGACGGCGGCCCGGACCTTATTTATGATCTCGTAAAATAAACTCCTTGTTTCGTAATAGCCCGCCACTAGGTATTTATAAGCTTGGTATATTGATAAGAAGATAGACACAGAATGAGCTCTTCATCATTGTTGTTGGTGATATTGTGGGGGCTTGGGGACATTGCTTGGCCAAGGGGTTCAAGTCATGGCATACGGAGCCCAATGAGCACCCTGGGAAATCCATGGTAATGCTTATCCCGACCAAAGATAAGGGAGAATAGATATCATTCTAATGATTATGCTAGTGGGGATTCGCACTTAGCTTACCGGCAATGATGGAAAGCATCTCGGAACGTTCCGAGATCGCTATACGTTGGTTCCGAGCTTCACACCCAGGCCAGTTCCGCAGTTTCCGAGCTATTGACTGCCCAGAGCCGGATCTCAACGCCAGCAGCTGTTGATCTGTGTGACAATGAAGCTCTTGTCGAAAAATTGGGCCGTGTGCTTGTTCCGAGCTCTGGCAACATATCCTCTAAATTTCCGCACTGCCGAGATTGAGAGTATACTTATTTGAAAGTCAAACCTATGTATGTTCTTCTCTCCGAAATCGACGAACTCCTTCCAACAAACAGGCCCGAAAGAAATCTAGTCTAATAGTCCACAATGGCACCTGCGTACCCCCACCCCCTGAAGCAGCTCAGCATCGAAGAGACAAACATTGCTCGCGATGTTGCGCTGAGTCTGCACCAAGGGGCTGTCCTCGAGTTCCGCGAGATTTTCCTTCATGAGCCTGCTAAGGCTGAGCTCATCAAGTTCCTGGACTTAGAGCATTCAGGAAAATTGTCTGACAGCAGTCCAAGGCCTGCACGGCTTGCCACCGTGCAATACGATGTTATTGGCGGTGGTAGCAAAGTGCCCGTGTTCCATGAGTCAGTCATTGATATCAGGCAAAGAGAGAGAATATCTCACGAGGTGGTGAGCTCAGATTATCAGGCAGCTTTAACCATGTGAGTGGGCATGGCATGTGGTGAGAGAGTCAATACTGATAGTTTCCATCAGCCACGAATTCATGACTTTTGTGGATGTTTGCCAGAAGTCGCCGCTTTACCAGTCCAAGATTGCAGAGCTCAAGCTACCAGAAGGTTTTGAGGTAGTAATTGAGCCATGGCCGTACGGTGGCATGGATGCTGGCGAGGAAAAGCGTCGATATTTCCAGGGCCTCCTTTTTGCTCAGGACAAGCGCAATGGCAACCCGGACTCGAATTTCTACGCTTTCCCCCTGCCACTAATCCCGATCATGGACTGGGCCACTAAGGATATTATTAAGGTCATTGAGTTGGCAACCGGCGGAAAGGGAGATAGTCTTACGGCAAGGACGCAAAACGCCAATGTCATTGACCACTGCAAAGGTAGCGAATATGTACCAGAGCTACTGTCAGAGGGTACGAGGCAGGACCTAAAACCACTACACGTTGTACAGCCTGAGGGACCTAGCTTTACTGTCAGTGATGACAATCTGGTCGAATGGCAGAACTGGCGTATGCGCCTCAGCTTCAATACTAGGGAGGGCGCAGTCCTCCACGATATCACATACCAAGGCCGCAGTGTATTACATCGCTTAAGTATGAGTGAGATGGTAAGTCTGATCTTCGATGATTCTTATGACAACGGCCATTAACTCAGCTAGACTGTACCTTATGCGGATCCGAGAGAACCATACCACAGAAAACAAGCTTTCGACTTTGGTGACGGTGGAGCTGGTAACTGTGCCAACAACTTGACCTTGGGATGCGATTGTCTCGGTGTGATCAAGGTAAATCCATTCCCCGAGGAAAGGACGAAACAAGTTACTAATACTCCCTGTAGTACTTTGACGGTGTAACTACTGCCGCCGATGGGACCGGAGAAATTGCCAAGAACGTGGTATGTTTGCATGAGCAAGATAACGGCATCGGCTGGAAGCACACAAACTGGAGGACAGGTCGCGCTGTGGTGACGCGGAGGCGCGAACTCGTCTTCCAATTTATCATCACCCTGGCCAACTATGAGTACGCCTTCTACTACATCCTCGATCAGGCGGGCGCTATTACCGTCCAGGTTCGAGCGACTGGCATCGTATCCGTCGTGAACATCGACGAGGGCAAACAGAGTGACTACGGAAAGATCGTCAGCCCCGGTGCCTTGGCACAGAACCATCAACACATTTTCTGCGTGCGCATTGACCCTGCCATCGACGGGCACAAGAATACGGTGGTCCAAGAGGAGAGCTTGCCCGTGCTAATGAACCCAGTCACCAACCCCAAAGGCAATTACTATGAGGTCGTGCAGACACCGATCACAACATCGAGCGGCGTGGATGCCGATCCGCAAAGGCACCGTCTCTTCAAGATTCAAAACCGTAACAAGCTGAACCCTGTCAGTGGAACGCCAGTCGGCTACAAGATCGTGCCTCCCGCTACTCAACTGCTTCTTGCAGACCCCAATTGCGTGCAGGCCAAGCGTGCTGAGTTTGCAAAGCACCACCTCTGGGTGACAAAACACAGAGACAATGAGTTTTATGCTGGGGGGCGCTATACACTCCAAAGCTCGAAAGAGGTAGAAGGCGTGGGAGATGCAGCGGCAAGGAAAGAAAACGTCGAGGACGAGGATGTCGTTGTGTGGAGCTCTTTCGGTCTGACTCACAACCCTCGCGTTGAAGACTGGCCAGTCATGTGAGTATCGCCCAGGCATTATCTGCTTTGACGTTCTGCTAATGATACAAAGGCCCGTGGAGATGTTAGAACTCCACATCACCCCTTCGGATTTCTTCACCAAGAACCCAGCCATCGACGTGCCGTCGAATAAAGACCTCATTTCCAAGTTGGCGAATGGGTGTTGTGAAAAAAAGGAACTTCCATTAAGGTCAGCTCTGTAATATAGTAGATATCAATATTATCGTTAGAAGGAACATACTTCTCATCGAAATGTCACTTATTAGTACTGTATCTCAAGATTCATGATGAGATGAGTCGTTTGAGTGGCGAGAGATTGACCTGAAATCCGTTTGACTCTAAGACTCTTGACCTAAAGCAGTCCCATGAAGTAATCGGAGAAATCATCAGCATCTCCACGAAGAAATGAGAGATTGCCGTCAAACTGTGTCCCACCTGTCTGTGCTGGATGGTCAATATTATCCATGTAAGCACCACCAAAAGTGTCGAAAACACCCATGAGGTCGTCGCCCATAAGATTCATGTCCGGTGTGGTTGTTTGGAAATTCGTTGAGCCTGTGGGTCGCCACTCGTGATTTGTATTACTCTCGAGAAGGTTGAGATCTGCTGATACCGCTGGTACCGAAGCATGATCATATGTTTGCACACCTTCACGATCAATCTTTCGAGACTTTCCGGTCCTGTTCTTCCGCCCTATAGCGATATCGTCGTTCATGATACCAATTTGTTTCAGGCGTGTGACTAGCCCACGGATGCTACTCCAGAGCCTACGCCCTTGGAGACTCAGACGCGAGAACCCACGGACGAGGTTAATGGCTGCGAAGAAGTCTTGTCGACAAATCTGAGCGAACTCTGCCGGGGCGTGACAGACAGCCAATAGCAATATCGAGACGGCGCTTAATAAGAAGAAGTTGTACGCGACCTGATGCCGCGAATAGATGTGACTGGTGTCGTTCAAATTTACCAAAATCCTAATAGTATCCTGGGCGATACTGACAACTAGGCGCGCATCGCCAGGGTTTTTAAGTATGGCTGTTTGGGATACTACATGATGTCGGTGAATTAGACATCTTATGTAGTTGCCGCGCAAGTAAAGTAAAGTCTGCATGTGCTGGAACAGGAGCTGGCGGTGATGAGCCGTGTCTGTAGCTGGTGACGAACCCGTCCTTGTAAGCTGGAGATCTTCGGGGATGGTTGAAAACCAGCCTTGAATCTCACTTTCTAGGAGAGATTCCCTTTCAGCTGGCATGGCTTCATCCGAAGAGCCATAATGGGGGATTGCGTCCCAAACCTCGGAACATAACTTGGCATAAGCTACCAAACACCGGAAATAGGGTATATCAATTGACTTGATTACGCCGAGTCAGCAAAGTCAAAGACAGATTTTCATTCCGCAGGACTTACCGGCTCAGGTAGTCGAGGATCCAAGTCGCGATCAATGAGTGCGAAGGACAGCCCTGTTCCAAAGCTCCACCGTCTATCTAGCACGTATATGCACCAGAATACTCTGACAGCTAGGGATCTGTGTCCAAGGTCTGGATAGTTCTCGTAGAGGCTCCGTCGGCGATGCAAACCTAGCTCAAGTACCATTCGGGTTGAGATCCCAATACTTCTATAAGCTAACAGCTCTTCGTCACAGTGAAAGTGATAGATACTCTGTTAGGATAAGCTTCAACATCTGTGACAAAGACTAGTGCATACATACCATGATCGCAAATATTTGGGCTTCCTGCAAATCTACATCAGACGGCGATGTTATTCTAAGTGCATCGTCTTCAAACGAGCTGATTAGTTGAGAACTCAGCTCAGTCTTCCCCTGGCTCTCGAGTACAATTGCAGTGGCCAAGACTATCTTGAGAAGATGTATATCTTTCTGTGAAAGTCGGCCGTCGAATTTCAAGGTATACTCTTCTTCGAACTGCTTGATCATTTCGGCTGCTCGTGAACGGAGATTCGCAGTATCGAGCAGCGGATAGACAGGCTCTATCTCATCCTGAAAGATATTCAACAGCCTATATACGGCAGACAGCGGCATTCGCAGGAGAGGATCTTGTGCGGAGCTATGGATCATCTCTGGACTCTGCGATGAAGGCATTGGAGGTTCATCAGGTTCCGGGCTCGAGTCGTCCGAGTTTTCATCCAGCACGGATAACGTTGCCTTCGCGACGTTCAAAGCAAATGCGGGGCGGGTCGTGCCCACAAACTGCACTTCCTTCCGCTCTTTCACACCGGCTGCCGCCATAGATGTCTGGCTCGGTGTACATGCGCTTTCGGTGACCTGGGCCTCCGATCGAGCTGGTTGACCTTTGTCGACCACGCTCGCCAGGTGGGCAACCTGCCGACGAAGGGCAGCGAGTTCTCGCTCGAGCCTATCGATGCGCGAACTAGTATGAATCTGTTAGTGTCATTCATGAGGGTAGGTGGGTGACATTGTATACCCGTCGTCGGTCGATACAGGCGCGGGCGTTGCAGCACTCCCCTCATTTTGAAGACTGCAAGCAACTTTACTGGCCGTGCACCTGTTACACTGATGCGCCCCTGGTTCTTGCACACACTTCAGTTTCCTCCGCTTGCACTCATCGCTTCAAATGGCGTCAGAGAGTATTCACACGTAATTGGCTCTTCACTTACCACGCCGCTGCAGCGTATTTCGCTCTTTTAGGGCGTGGAGCAGCACCATTACTCGAGTCTCGAAGAGATTTCGCTCGAACTTCAGCGCCAGAAGTCTTGCTGGTGCTTGTGCCTGAAGCCCTATCTGACGACAATTTTCTCGCATCCATGAGATTGACGAACTACTTGGAAGAGAGAATCTGAAGCTTCTTAGTTCGAGTGAATGAAAAAGACGGGATCGAGGGCGTGCGTCTCCAAGGATAAGCGCATCTCGTTCGCTATTCGCTAGCGGCCCTCCCTTTAGAGATAAGGCACTCGGCCCCAGGAGGGAAACTAAAGTACGTTGTAGCTCATAAATCTTGTTGAAGCCGCCCTAAAAGAAATGTAGCAATCAGCTTAATACAATGGCGCGGATGATGCAGACAATATTCTGTTTCCATCGTCTTCGGCATTCTTTTGATCATAGAATTCGGTGTAAGAGTTTGATGACCCTCTATGGATATCTACATTGGCTTTCTTCCCTCGTCGAGTCTCGAATGCACGATGTCTATTTGTCTCGTACTAGCTGATCTATGCATCTACTTCATCGACGATCTGGACCTTAATGCTGCCTTTCGATAGATCCGAGCATAGGTTCATGGCGTCCAGCGCCTGCTCTAGCGGAAATTCATGCGTGACCAATTTCTTCAAATCCAAGATACCACCACTTAGGCAGTTGATCCCAGCCGGCCATGTGTCTCTGTATCGGTTGATAAAGCGCAAATCAATCTGGCCGCAGTCAGCACCAACTCTCACTAGCGAATCCCAAAATATCTCTCTGCATACCTCTGCTAGTGAAATATGCATGAATGGCAAATTGTTCATCATTTCTCGCCCGACCCCAATGACACAGACGACACCACCGCGCCGTACTGCATACGTGCCCAGTATTATACTACTCTCCACGCCGGTACATTCGAGTACCGTCGAAGGCGCTGAGTACTCGTTGTCTCCGTAGAGACGTCTCACAGCGGCTGCGTTCTCTTCCGAGGAGAGTGCCCGGTCAACTTGGTATGTGATACAACCAGGTACAAAGTCTCGGGCGAAGGCGAGTCGCTTGGGCTCGAGATCTGTGATGACTAGGGGGTGAGCTCCAGAAGCCCGTGCCGCCGCGAGGGCGATGAGGCCAATGGGTCCAGCGCCGCAGATCAAGGCTGGCTTTCCTAGACTCAGGCCTCCTGTTTTCACACCATGCAAAACAACACTCAGAGGCTCAAGGAGGGCGGCTTCAGCCCAGGTGATGTTGTCGGGGATCCTATGAACAGTCTAGAGTTAGTGACAAGTTTCCACATGATTCGCGATGTAGCATGGTCAACGTACTTGTAGAGCCACTTTGCTGGGTGCACCTTGTATCTCTGCAATGTGCCCGCGTATGGGTAGACGCCGGCGAATGCCACATCATCGCATAGGTTGTATCGGCCTTCACGACATAGGAAGCACTTCTCGCATGGCACGCCAGGTTCTACCGCGACTCTGTCACCTACGACAATGGATCAACTTCAAATTTCAACCACAATAAAGCCGCATATGTTCCAACCCTACTTGCCTGGCTTCAAATTCGTTACACCCTCACCGCACTTCAGGACCAGGCCGGCGCCCTCGTGGCCAAGAATACAGTCGCCCTCTACAACCAGAGACCCTATGCGTCCTGCTTTCCAGAAGTGAATGTCGGACCTAGTCAAACGGGGGTGGTTAGGAGCTCTGAGCACCACAGGCATATATCGACTTTACCCGCAGATGCCTGTGGCCTTGATGTGTAGAAGCACATCTCCTGGGCCTGGCTCTTCGACAGGTGCTTCGACCATCTTCACTTGGTGGTCAGCCGTCACCTGTAGCGAGGGGTTGGGATGCGATGTCTGGGCATGACGGAGGCCGCCATTGGTGTGGTTCGCACCATTCACCACTTCGGGTGAAGTTTTTGGGACGGTCATAGTCGGCATAGAATTGTGGTCAAGAGAATAGCGATCGACTAAAGATCGCGTTATATCGGCAGTGGCAAGAGTAGGTACATGTATGTTTCGACGTGCGCTTGTGTGAAAGCCAAAGTTAGACGTCAGACATTAAGGATGGGATTGATCCATGTGAAGACAACAGCCATCGGCTTAGGCCAATAGTTATCATCGTATTCAGTGCGTGCGACTGCGCATCGGAAATGCGCATTCTGCCATAGATTTGCTAACGCAATCCGCATGCGGAAGGGTGTGCCATCCATTTCGACCCTTGGAGTGCTACGGCTTGCCTAATCCAGAGAGCCGCCGCTAGGTGGTTCGCTACAGTGCAGCTGACCCCGCGCTCTGGGCTTGCCGGGCTTCGACCGTTTGTTAGAAGGTTCCGCTAGCGCTTCCGCTGCCCTCTTTCAGACATCATCATGGTGAAATAAACATTTTGGAGTCGATTGGTTCGCCTCTCTTCGAATCATTAAACGCGGCAGTCCGGATCGCAGTAGATAGGTAGTCACTGTAAATAGCTATACAAAATATATTGAAGTCACAACTGCCGTCCCATAACTGCTTCTACCAGAATACCACCCTTTATCAGCTATCAAAGATCCAACATTCGCCCAAGACGGACAGACTCATACACTTACATACAACAAGCAAGATGGTGCCCGGCTTGTTAAACGAGACACAGAGCCCGTCCGGTATTCCGGTGTCGAAGAAAGATGTCGTCAGCACACGAGACTTGATAGAGAAGGAGAAAAGCTCGCACGATACAGTGTTGAAGTCATTCCGACTTCTCATAGCCGATCTATGTCAACAATTTGGTGGTGGACATCCGGGGTAGGTAACCAGCAGTATTGGCAAAAGTGCTTGCAACTGACGAGATAGCATAGAGGTGCCATTGGCATGGCAGCGATTGGCATTGCGTTATGGAAATACGTGATGCGCTACGCACCGCACTCCCCAGATTATTTCAATCGCGATAGATTCGTGCTTTCCAACGGTTAGGGGCTATACAAAATGAGCCGCGGCAAATGCTAACTACGATACAGGCCATACATGTCTTTTCCAATACACGTTTCTTCACCTTACCGGATACAAAGCAATGACCTTCGACCAATTGAAGTCTTACCATTCCGAGCGATACGATGCATTTTGCCCTGGGCACCCCGAGATCGAGCATGAGGGCATTGAAGTAACAACAGGACCACTTGGCCAGGGCATCGCAAATGCTGTTGGCCTTGCGATGGCGACCAAGCACCTTGCTGCAACTTTTAATAGGCCCGGATATGACGTTGTGTCAAACCACACCTGGTGTATGATTGGTGATGCTTGTCTTCAAGAGGGTGTCGGCCTGGAGGCTATTTCGCTGGCTGGACATTTGCAGCTCAACAACCTGACCGTTATCTACGACAACAACCAGATCACCTGTGATGGGTCTGTTGATGTGAGTCCTGCTCCGGTGATCTAGGGAGTGGTCTGGACGCAACTAATATTCCTTAGTTGACGAATACCGAAGACATTAACGCTAAAATGAGAGCCACCGGTTGGAACATCGTTGATATTGAAGATGGCTGCTTTGATATTGCTGGTATTGCAGACGCCATGGAAAAATCCAAAAAGTCAGACAAGCCAACTTTCATCAACGTGCGAACAATTATCGGGCTTGGCTCGAAGGTGCAGGGTAAAGCTGATGCCCATGGCGCTGCGTTTGGCGTCGAGGACGTCGCAAACATGAAGCGCGCATATGGCTTCAGCCCTGACCAGCACTTCAGCGTTGAGCAGCCTGTACGAGACTTCTTCGAGGGCCTTCCGTCTAGGGGCGAGCAATATGTTCAAGCTTGGGACAAGCTGGTCGAAGATTACACCAAGGAATACCCTGACTTGGCCGCCCGCTTCCGGAAGAGAATGAAGGGTGAGCTCAGCGGTTGGGAGGATCTGATTCCCAAGCAGTTCCTCGATAAAGAGACTGCGTCGCGTGCTGCATCTGGGCTGGTGTTCAATCCAGTGGCGGAAAAGATTGACTCGTTCATGGTAGGAACAGCAGATCTGTCGCCGTCAGTCAATATGATTTGGCCAGGAAAGGAGGATTTCCAGAATGTGAGTATTGACCCAGTGTCCGCTTTGACGTATACTCACACAACACCTAGCCCAACATCAAGACTGCTTGTGGCATTGACGGAACGTACGCTGGTCGTTACATCCATTTCGGTGTACGTGAGCATGTCATGTGTGCCGTATCCAACGGTCTTGCCGCATTCAACCGCGGCACGATTATTCCTGTCACTTCGTCTTTCTTCATGTTCTACCTGTATGCAGCACCTGCCGTGAGAATGGGGGCGTTGCAGCATCTGCAGGTCATTCATCATGCTACCCATGACTCGATCGGAATGGGTGAGGATGGTCCGACACATCAGCCCATTGAGAATGCTGCATATTTCCGCGCTATGCCAAACCTCCTGTACATCCGGCCCGGCGATAGTGAAGAAACAGCCGGTGCATGGATTGCAGCAATCAGGGCCAAGGGCACACCGTCGATAGTATCCACGAGTCGGCATAAGTTGCCTCAACTCAAGCAGACTAAGCGCGAAGGCGTACTCAAAGGCGCATACGTTCTGGAGGAGAACGAAAACGCCAAACTCACACTCATTGGTGTCGGCGCAGAACTGTCGCACGCAGTTGGCGTAGCAAAGAAGCTCAAGGAGAAGGGCGTCGAGGCACGAGTACTCAGCTTCCCAAGCTGGAAGCTGTTTGAACAGCAGTCGCGAGAATACAAGAGGGACACACTAAGGCGGCATCGCATACCCGCCGTTGTCATTGAGCCTTATGCGCCCAATGGCTGGGAAAGGTACGCCGACGCTGCTGCTTGTATGACTAGATTCGGGCATAGCTTGCCGGGTACATCGGCCTATAAGTACTTTGGATTCGATGAGGATGCGCTGACAAAGAAGGTCCTGGGATACATTGATGCGCTGAAGGCGGATGATTTGCTGCGTCACGAGTTCGTCGAAATTTGACGCGTGTCGAGCGTAGACGGGGAGAATTGGTTAGATGCTATGAAATAAGGCGGATGTTGGCGGATATCAATGATTTAATAAGTCAATCAGTGATCCTGGGGAAATCCAGTAGAGAAAACAACAATTACATTATGAAAACTGTATCGGAGAGCAATGTCTTTGGCGTCATGGGACTTCGAATTCTTACCGTCACACAGCACTATGTTCTGGAACTTAGTGGATCTCACTGCAATGGACGCGAGGAATCGTTTAGTGCTAGAGGAAACGCCCCGGGGGATATGCGGGGTCTGCAGCTCACGGTACCGCTACTTGCTGGCATTCCTTAGCATAAACCTTTTTACTACCTATTGTATATTTATTCCATTCGCCTTGTTGTTTCCCAACTCAATCACAGCGGTGCGAGCTAGTACTGAGATGAGGAGTGCCACTATGGGCAGCATCCAGTTCTGTCTCGATCATGGCTGCTTCTAGCGGCGTTTCTAATGATGCCTCCCAATTCCATCAAATGGACTTTATGCAAGTCGATGGCGATGGCTTGTGGCCAGCCACTGCCTCAGGGGCTCTGACGGGCTCGACTGATCACACCTTCTCGCCGTTAATGTCGGGAATGACTTCGAATCCTGCAGCACTTGCCGGCGTGTCACCAGGCGATTCTTCGCCTTCCATGACATGGAGACCGGACGAGTTCATCCTGAGCCAAGACTACCAAACATATAAAGAAGAGCTACGATCGTTGATCTTCAATACGGCTCAGTCGGCCGCACCGACTCGCGAGGGCAGTCCGGCTGGCGATGAAATCAATCTCACTCATGAGCTGCATCTTGGCGACCTACAGAGCCGTAAAGAGACTACCAAGATCTTGGCTGTCGGCCAAAGAGTCATGTACCTCCAGAACTACGTGGAACAGGTAGCTACCTGGGTAAGAGACTCAACCTGTCGAATTCGGATCAATCAAGTAACTTCTAGCAGCTTGATATGTTTGACGGCGACCGTGTATTCGGAGTGCAAATCTCATCACTGGCTCAAACGTCACCCCCTCTACTCTATGCGATATTGGCATTGTCTGCACGGCAGATCGAGTGCAAGGAAAAGCGCAAGAACTCATTCGATAGTCTTGAGCTGTACCAAGAAGCTATTCGGTCACTGGCGCCTCTGCTTACCGACCGTGACGTTAAGATTATTCCCATCTGCGTGATTTTGTGCTGTCTCGAGATGATGTCAGCCAGTGCTCAAGATTGGCGGCGCCATCTTGAAGGTTGCGCTGCCCTGTTTAATACATTTGGCGTTCATGGGTTCAGTGGTGGTATGCTCCAGGCGGTGTTCTGGTGCTATACACGAATGGGTGCGTATATAGACCTCGATTGATCGATAAACGTTGCAGCTGGCTGACTGACTTAAATAGACGTGTGCGGCGCCCTGATTTCTGATGGCACGCAGAGTACACTGCTTGATCCAGCCAAATGGCTTCCTGCGGGCACTGAACATCACGAGGCGCGCGCTTTGTTTCGTGCTTCGCGGAACCCTGATATGCATGCCAACTATTCAGTGTGGCTCTGTGCAAAAGCCTGCGAGCTAGTTGCGGAACGCACTCGTTACCTTGAGCTTGGTGAGCAGAATGGCTGCACCGGCGACGCTTATACCAATCGTTGGGTCTTTCTGTGGGATGAGCTTCAGAGCTGGGTGAGCAGCCGCCCCAAGGAATTTCAGCCTGTCAAAACGGTGGACACCAAACCGTTCCCTTATATTCTTTTCGTCCACTGGGCCGCCATATCCTCCACCCAATTACACCACACCGCTTGCGTATTGATGCTCAGTTCCATGCCAAAGCCACTCAAACTTACCATGAGTTTAGGCACTACGGGCTCCACTCTATGGCATGCCAAACGCATATGTGGTATCTCGTTGGCGAATCCTCATCATGGCTGTCTCAACAATGCGATACAGCCCCTTTGGCTTGCTGGAAGGCTTCTCAGTCACAGGTCAGAGCACGAAGTCGTCGTTAAGATGATATGGAACATTGAGGCTACAACGGGTTGGGGTTCGTGCTGGCGAATTCCGGATCTTGAATCAGCCTGGGGCTATAAAGTAAGGAGACACGGCACGATTAATTCGATACCATAATTCTCAAGTCGCCCTCGTGCGTTCCAACTCGTATGTATTATGTGAGAACTGAATGTCACATACACGACGATGAAATGCATCTACAAGGCGTAGCATGTCAACTTCGTCGACATATAATGCCACAAAATTGAAACGTGCTTTACATTCCCCAGTCCGCTTTCAATATGTCTCGGGAAGTCTCCAAACTCCATCCCGTCAACTTTTCAACCTTGTTGATTCCAGCGAGCAGAGCCTCATGCTGGGCTTCATGAGTCATCGTCCTGGCCGCAACTAGGAGTGAGGCGACAAGACTCATATCCCAGCACTCACGCCTCTGATTATTCAGTGCAATGCCACAAATACGTCTCGCATGCCAGAGCGAAGACATGGTAGATGAGCGGTGCCTACTTGGAAGCACAACCGTGCGTGGCTTGTGCCGTAAGAGGAGGAACATGGCTGTGTGGTAAAGCTGATTCCCAAAGACTGCCGCTCCACTCGTGAAAAGTATCATGGGATATCCATCATCAGCTATTTCAATCTCTACCATGGAGAGAAACTCTTGCGGCCTCCGGCTAAACCAGGAGTTCAGCTCTTCCACGAGTGCTCGCCATGTGCTGACCATATCCCCCGATTGGCCCATACGGTCAGCAGGCTCGCCCCAACAAAAGTTCATAGCACGAATGCAGAGAAATAAAGTTGCGTGCGCACATGAGAAAACGTGCATCGCTTGTTCGGTTTGGTGCCATTGTGAGTGTAGCATCTGTGGCATATCAGATGGTATAGATAGTGGCAGCTCTTGCATTAACGCCTTGCCAAACTCTACGCATTATTAGTATTATGACGCTTCTGTAATTGAGAGTTAGAAACACTAACCGAGTCTCACGATAAGATGGTAAGCGGAAAGAGACACAAGCTCTGGCGACTCGAGGAGTAGGTCATACGCAGCACTGACTGTCGCATCCAAAACACCATCTTGGCTGAAACCGTCTTGTGGATCGAACATTTTTCTGACTCTCGAAAGACTGATGCATACCAGTTTTTCTTTAGCGCCAGAAGAATGTGATTCGCTACTCCCCAGTAATGTAGCGTTATCAATAGCCAGTGCAACTTCCCCAGAAGAAGTTTCTCTCATTGAGCATGCAGCGAGAGTTAGTAAATTCCGAAAGAGAATATCAGACTCAATCGCGAGACATGTGACGGCCATTCCAAACGTTTGACCCAGATCACAAAGATCGAGCTACCATCTGTTAGACACCATTTAGAACAGCCTTCGAATATGATGGCACTTACCCAAGGTGCTACATGATATCGGTAATGTTTCAGCAGAGTAAACTCAAGCTCGTTTGGGATCTTGTGCCCAGAACCAACACTTAATGAAGAAACAAGAGGGATATCATGTACTACCCTCCCCTCATTGCTCGTCAATGCATCATGGTAGACCAGAGGAGTGTGTGGTCTGCGGAATACTGGGGAGCTAGCCGAGTTTCGATGCAAATTCGCATCAATGAATACGGTCGCATGCTCATTACCCAGAGATAGCAGTGCGTCCAGAGCAATTTGATCGCCGCCACTGGGACCTGGGGAAACCAGAATTCCTGGGCTCCAGCTGGTGTCCGGCGTGCTAGACTGCTCGAATTCTCTTGCCCTGACAACTTCATCTGACTGGACAGTAGCTGTATGCGCAGGGCTTCCCCAAACCTCACCAGTTGGGTCGGCACTATTATTCTTGGCTTGACCAGGCGACGAGAGTTCACGAATCCGGGGTTGGAGAACTTGGGGATGTTTCTCCTGCTGCTGATCATGAGAAGACGCTCTTGATACTTCGTCTACAAACTGTATCCTGACTTAGTCATGATAGCAAATTCCAAGGCGCCGTATCCATACCTGGACTTTACGATATGTAGGGTTAGGTGCTGCCTCCTTTGTCTGCACGGATGGTCCCTCTGCCGTGAAGGCGTTCTTTTCCAAGAAGGACAAACGCGTGCCATATTGACACTCAAAACCGCCAGCTATGCAGCGTTGACACCGGGGCTTCCCTTCGTCACCTGTAATTCAGCAAGTGTCAGACTGGTCAATGGATCTCGTCAAGATTATATGAGTGGCACCCACACTTTCGTCGACGAACTCGACATTTCAGGCAGCCAGTACGGACCCTTTTGGCCGGCTGCGAAGCCATCTATGGGGCTCTGTTTTGCATATCGTGACCGAGCTTCTGGAAGCTCAGCATTAGAGTTTCTTGATTGACGACCTGGGAAGGTTGAAGCGACAGCCTTAAGGAATTGAAGCGGAGCATCCCCCCGCAAAAGGCTGTCTGGTCATGGGGAGTTTGCGGGGAACGATCGAAGGTGGTACTAATCTAGATGTGGCAAGACTAAGCGCCCGCTATCCGATGACGGGCAGGACCAGTCATGAGGATTTGATTTTGACCCAGATCTCAAGTACATGCGATTTCTGTTTTGTTTCACTATTGTTTTCGGCCCCCAACCGTCTAGCGCATTTATTTTAGGTTGGCGTTTTGCCTTTGCTTTCATTGCTCGGGACGGACCACTCGTAGGCCGATAAGAACGTCGCATGGGGTCAAGTAGAAGGATTATATTATTCTGATTGCAATTCATCAACACAGATTACTCCTCTCATCCAGAGAGCTTCCTTTATAAAGCATCCTAGCATCCATTTGTTGCTCCATACGAAGCGGGTATCTCCAAGCCAGCCAAATCGCCTTACTCAACTACAGCCAAAACAACAACGCCCGCTAATGCTCTAAGATGCCCTAGAATCAACTCGAAGATGGACAGGCAGCCGGGACCAGGGGCTCCAGAAATGCTGTCGCGTAGTTCCACCCATATACCTCTGTCCAGGTTTGCGATGTATTGAAAGGCTCGAGGAGAGCTGACACGGTGCCAACAACTGCCACAGGTTCATACGGTGCTGCAGTGAGCGACGTGTTGTACAGTTGTTGGTAATGATCGCATAATGACGAGTTTCCGAAAGTCACTTGATTTGTAATGCTCTGGATGAATTCGAAAGGGTAAGGATTCGCCTTCTGGTAGGAACTTATGGGCCGAGTCGAGACGGTGACGAATCTGTCGATTGTGTCACCCGCATTGCGAACCCCAGTGGCACTAAAGTAGGTTCCCCCAAGCCCATCAGACCTGTAGGCATCGCAGGGCGGGTCAAAGTCGGCAGGATAGACATTGATGCCATACCCTCGTGCGCCTTGGATTGCTGCTTTGTTGGACGCCGTCAGCAGAATATTGTTCTGGAGACGATATGGAGTCACGCCGTCTCCGCTGAGATCCACGAAAGGGAATTCAAACGCCGCACGCTGATAGAAGGTCAGTAAGATTGAATGGCGTGATGCGATCAGAGAAGGAACTCACGGAGAAGTCTGGACTTGTCAGGTTGTATGCAGGAACTTGAAGATCGTGATCATGCTTGGTCGACACCATCAACGGGTACGCGCCCTCTGGGAAGGAAGGCAACAGAGATCGATACGAGGCTTCCAGGATAGAGTACTGAGGCACGAGGCTCTGCGCAAGAGCAAGCGCGATGGGGACAATCATCGTCGTTCCATTGAGATTGCCGCTCACGACATCAGGATATTGAGCCGCGATAGGATTGGGCTGATCGAGACTGGCACAGACATCTTGTGCGGACAAGGTGGTAAATAGCATCGATGCAAGCAACACCACAGCTACTGCCGAACATCGTAGTATGGTGGACATGGTGGACTGGGAAAGACTTCTTGAAGCCATAGTGGATGGGGTTGATGCTACTTTTTGGTCCTCGTGTGACGTGTGGTGGACTATTGGCTGTGTCTGAGTCGGAGCTCGGGGCATACTGGTTGATCACCTGGAAAACCGTGGTCATGACCTGGGACGATCGACAAGGTTCCACGAGTCCGCACCGTTATATACCCTTATATGGCGGCAGTCCTTGCTTTTCGCGTGGTCTCGTGGGATGCTTGTTTGATATTTGTGCAGGGGTAGAGCATTAACGTTGCAGTCGCATGGCAGCCCGTCGATACCGTGCTGAAGGAATGAATTCAAGGAGCAGATACTTCCAGCACTTGTCAGAACTCGAGAAGGACGTCTTTTCTAGCTTTCCCCTCGGCAATCATCTGAACTGTTTCTTGTAGATCAGTGGACTAGTTGAAAATTGAAACAAACTGCACGGCCCGGTGAACATTCCCACTAATTGTGGCCGGCCCGCGTTGTGTTAGCGGACGTGCAAAAAGTGCTTGGGCAACTACAATGTAGAGGATGTTCCCCGACTTGAAAAGACAGAAGACGATGAGTAGCTCAAGCTTAGAGTTTGGAACAATGTGTGCTCATGACAACCCTGTTTGTTTTCCTATACAGACGCCGCACGCAGGACCCCTCAGCGGGCGGTGTAAGTGGTTGTCCACAAACGGGGCATTCCGGCCTTTGGGTACAATGTCGCTGGAGAACCAAACCCATGGAACCGCCGAACTTGAAACGGAACACGCTGGTTCCGACTGAAAATATTGTCGGCTATTCTTGCTGGAGCGCAGAAATTCACTCGTTTGGTCAGTGTCAGTCGCGTCGAACTTCCAGCACTTGAACTTTAGACTACCCAAACGGGCCTAAGTGGGATTGGAGGCTGACCTTCTGACAGGCTACGGCGTCGACCGCCACGGAAGCTGGAGTTCCCGGGCCATGGACCCCACGTTTCAAGTCCGGAATGACAGTTACCGGCCACCAGCGATCCTTAGACCTGCACGGTACCTGTCGATATCACAATTTGAAGGAGGATTTCGGCCGCGACAAAGATGCCTAATCTCGCACCAGTACAGATACGGGCGCCATCCTACTCAAAGTGTGCCTGGCCTGTCACATGCCTTCTTCCGTACTGTCACCGTGACTATCGTCAAGCCGTTTCCCCATTTCAAAGATTTCAAGTACCAATACGAAAAAAAAAAAAAAAAGAAAAAACCCCGAGTAGAAGGCAACTTCTAGCATGTGACCCAGGATCTGTTTAATAGGCCTTTTCTAGCGACGTGCAGATGTTGCTTTGGCAGCAGTCATTGTGTTGCAATATTTCTGGGCGCGGAATCGAATACAGTACTTGCTTGTCGTGCATTAGATAGTCCCGTACCTATTGTTCTTGATGCTTTCTCCTCGAGCCAAAACACCAAAAAGCTATCAGGAAAACAAAACTGCATGGGAATTCCTAGGCGGCCGATTACTGCCTCGCATGTCTCTTCACGGTGAGTAGAGAGCATACAATGTAGCCATGACCAGCATTGCTTTTAAGTCCTATGGGCTGATGAAAGTGTTACACAAAATTCTACCCCGGGAAGTAATTAGGTCTTCAAACATAAGCTGTAGTCACGATTATTGTCCACGCCATCCCGCACATGGAATTGAGCCAGAGGTGAAATGAAAACTGGTTATCTTTGCTGTAGCTAAACAACGCAATTTACTGGTTCTACATTTTATAGAAGCCCAAATATCGATGCGAGTCGGGTCAATCTTTTTCGGATTACAATTCTGTCATGATAAGTCACGTATGTAAGCCGTCAAGGATTGCAGGCTCCGCGAGTTACTAACGCCGAATGGAATGCCAGACTAATGCAAAGACTTGAAAGTATATACACTTCAATCCTGCTCATCTGATATCAGTTTTGGTTAGTGTGCACTCGAGACGTGACGTGCTTTCGAGTATGTACGCTAAAATAAGGCCACCTTAGATATCTGTATGGTGATGGCTGGTACACCCTTGCGATCATAAACAAGCTTCCTTGGAAGCACTGTCGGGAATTCCCGCACCTTTAAAGCTTTGCAGACTAGTCAGAACCTTATGTGTCCTGGTATATGCGTAAAGCCATAGGCACTAACCGCTGCCGAGAACCATGTGCTTGAGCGATTTCCTAGGCACGGTTGACGCCGTAGGAGCGCTAGGCGGAGAGTGTAGGAAAGTTACACGACCATCCACAGCTTGCGCTATAATGACAGAGAAGGGGTAAACTCTCTTGAAAGTGCTGGGAGTAACTGTGTCAATGCCTCCGAAACCGGTGTCTGATAGGATTGTGTCCCAGCTCTCAGCCGAGACACATGGGCTAAGAACCCGGCCTTCGCCCACGCCCCTCCACCAGCCAGGGAGTGTACCGAATATGGAAGGTGTACGGAACGGTCCATTGTCCGTGATCTCAGCGATGATAGGATAACCACCAGGTCTTAGCAGGCGGCGGATATTGGTCATTGCTGCATGTAGTTGGCTCGTTGCGTGGATAACGAAAGATGCTATGACTAGGTCGTACGAATTAGCGACGAATCCTTGGACAGGGGGATATGACTCTACATCAAAGTCTTGGAAGACCATACGACCGTGGTCAGCGAAGGTTGTTGCGGCATTCTCGAAGAAGCCTGTGGATACATCGCTAAAGGTGTATGATGGGTAACCTTGGTCGATCCTGCCGAGGATGCTCTTCGTGGCACCGCCAGTACCGGCACCTATCAAGGACATTTAGTCGGAATTCCTCATCAGAAAATTGACAAAAGACAATACGATGCTTACCAACTTCAAAGATGTTCATATGAGGGTGCCAATCTGTAATTTGAGCCACAGCGTCCGCTAGCCATCGCGAGGTCTGTGGCAATCCAAGAGCGTTGACAAAATAGTCATCCAGAAGGCCGCCGGAGCGTATGTGCTCCAACATGGTTGTCTCTCCTCGAAAGACGCCTGGCATCTGCTCGCCAATGAGGTGCACGATCTTCATGTCGGGTGTGCCCGCAAACCTACATCGATAGATACAATTTAGCAAGGAACAGAAAAGGGATGATAATATTGCTCAAGTGGGTGATGAGCCTTGCACCAGCTTCGACAATATCCGCCAGTATATCCTGGAGCCATTCTTTTGGGTAACCGTCCGTGCCGCTCTTCATGGCATCATGAGCATGACGGGCAAAATGCAAGTAGCTGCTCAGGGGACCACTGTTCACACGAACAGGATCATTACATGGCGTAATATGGTCAAACCTCCTGAGATATAATGATGAAAAACGCTCTAGAACAGCTGAAAAGTCTACCTCTTCATCGTGAACTTTGTCACCGCCAGCTATCCGTTCGGCGTTAGGGTTTGCTCGCCGCCAGGCCATACGCGAAAAGACAGGGATATCATCAGCCTTTGAGGCCGCTGCCAATGGTACAAGCTTAACCTCCTCCACCTGGATGAAGGCGTGGGTAGAGTCATTGTGATATACCGCCACGTTTCCGTTGATCCCTTCACTGGCTGATTAGGTACTGGCCACGGAGTCGAAGTGAAGAGGTGTGGCGAGAGAGCTCCCTAAATCTGGGTTCAGACGCAGGTGACCAATGCTATTTGGCACGTGTAATGACCACAGTTGTCCTCGCGCGGATAAGATTGAGATAGGAGAAGTGATTGGATCGCACAGTCCAGAGCAGGAGGGTCTATGAGAGGCTTCGTTGCATTATCCAAGTCTCTATCGCCCGGATTTTCTGCCTTAAATTTCCCTCGTTCTCTTCTCGACCTTCTAGCGATAACATCTCAGTTCAACCTTACTACAGCAATACATCACTTCTACCCTACCTAGAAAAGCACAACCTCGTTTAATCATGCGTGAAATTGTAGGTATTTCGCTAACCATGATGCCGCCTTAACAACACGATCGCTCACTACTTTTTTCTCCAGGTTCATCTCCAGACTGGTCAATGTGTGCGTGACTGTCATATTCCAGACCATCAGCTCGATAACTCACCATGATTAAGATCGCAGGGCAGCCAAATCGGTGCCGCATTTTAGCAAACCATCTCGGGTGAGCATGGACTCAGCAATGACGGCAAGTCAGTATCCCACAGTCTCCGCTGCACCTCTTAGGCCTACTTGTTCACATCCTTGTACGCACGCAGATATGCTGGCTCTTCTGAGTTGCCGCTTAAGCGCATCGGCGTATATTTCAACGAGGTCAGGGTATTATAGATCTTGTTACTCTCTTTTGTTTAGATTATATATTACTAATGCCCAGATCCAGGCTTCTGCCAATAAATATGTGCCGCGTGCGGTGCTTGTTGACTTGGAGCCTGGAAACGATGGACGCTGTAAGGGCTGGCCTATTTGGCCAGCTCTTTCGCCCTGATCATTTCGCTTTTGGTCAGTCTGGCGCCGGTAAGAATTGGGCAAAGGGTCATCATACCGAGAGAGCCGAATTAGTTGATTAGGTGCTTAATATCGTTCGCCGGGAGGCTAAAGGTTGCGACTGTTTTTAGGGCTTCTAAATTACTTATTTACTGGGAGGTGGTATTAGCGCCGGCATGGGGACTTTGCTTATCTCTAAGATTCGTAAAGGTACGTCGGCCAAGAAAGCGCAAAAGCACTCGCTTACTTTCGTGTCCAGAATTCCCTAATCGCATGATGGCTATATTTAGTGTCGTTTTGTCACCCAAAGTGTCTGACACTGTGGTGGAGCCATATAATGCTGCTTTGTCAGTCCATCAGTTGGCTGAGAACTCAGACGAAACCTTCTACATCGATAATGAAGCCCTTTACGGAATCTGCTCTCGTAAGAAACTTTCCAATCACTGGATATCTTCCAGACTTGCGTGGGAAACTTATACTCCTCATCTGGCCATTTCCCGAACATCCATGCTTTACGTTTGGCTCCCAAACCATATTCCAGGGTTCAAATGGGACGGTATAAGAGCGATGCTAACCCCAACTATTACAGGTACACTCAAGCTCTCGAACCCTTCATATAGCGATCTCAATCACCTTGTATCTGCGGTTATGTCGGGCGCGTCTACCTCTCTTCGTTTCCCGGGACAATTAAATTCAAACTTGCGCGAGCTAGCAGTCAATATGGTAGGCCTCTCCAGACCTCCTGGCTCCTTACTTTCATAAATAAACAAGGGTTTCCAAAACGAAATACCTGCGTTTGCCCCCATGCAGGTATCTTTCCCGCGACTATACTTCATTATAATTAGGTTTGCGCCATTAACAAGCCGCGGTGCCTACTCGTTCCGTACTATATCTATACCCGAGCTTACGCAACAAATTCTTGATCCGAAGAACATGATAACCGGGTCCGATTTTCGTAACGGCCGCTATCTAACTTGTTCAGTCATTTTTCGTGGCAAAATAGCCATAAAGGAGATTAAAAATCAAATGCGCCAGATTTAAGCCCGTAACTCGCCTTATTTTGTGGAGTGGATGCCAAATAATATACAGACGGCACTATGTTCTACCCCGCCGCGAAGGCTAAAGATATCATCCACATTTATGGGAAATTCCAGGGCGATCCAAGACATCTTTCAGATATATTAGTAAACAATTCACCGCTATATTTCGCCGTAAAGCTTTTCTCCATTAGTATACGGGCGAAGGCATAGATAAGATGGAGTTTACTAAGGCTAAGTCTAGCATGAACGATCTGATCTCCGAATATCAACAATATCAAGACGCAACTCTTGATGATGAGGACGAAGGGGAGGACGAGGAAGAAGAGGCCATCGATGCTGCTGAGTAACATGGTCCAGGGGGATTGGGTAGTGGACAACAGAAGCTAGGTACCTAATTATGGTCGTCCCTCGCCAGGCATCGCATTCTGCTTTAGGGAATACCTTCATTTTCGGCGCATTAACTTCTTGATCGATTGATATGCTTATCCGTCTTGGCCCTATTTCAGCGATCGTCCCTCCTTGGAATTACAGGGTTCTATCTCTGAACCCTTTCCCTTGTCAGCTTGAAAGAATGTTACGACTTCTCCACGTCGCGGCTCACTACCTAGGTATAACCTGAGATGCGCTAGTAAATGATATATCGATTTGATTGAAAATTTCAAGGCGGCTTGTTTCTATCATGCAACGTGATAAAGATAAGAAAAAGAAATGCATACTTCATTATGTTTCACATCTAGAAAATACCTTGACCCTTTCTTGAACGTTGTTTCATTCCATGCCGGGTTCCTTCCACCATCGGTATGGAAAGGTCTTCACAATAGCCATGGTGCCCTGCTTAATCATCTGCTTCCAGTGGCCTGGGGCTTGTCCATAGATCCAGACAGTCTGCAGTCTTTCCATGCTATTGAGAAGCTGTATAAATGCACGATCCTTCTTCTCGGCCTGCTTTGCCTGCCATCCCACAGCGGTTGTTACTGGCCTGGGCGCCCAATCGATCGTACAATGTTCTAGCGTGGGTCGTGCTCGGTCCAGCACGGCCTGAAGAAAGTCAAGCCATGCATTCCAGTAAGGATAGTCCATGTCGATAA
Organism: Seiridium unicorne; assembly: GCA_039778275.1. NCBI lineage: Eukaryota > Fungi > Ascomycota > Sordariomycetes > Amphisphaeriales > Sporocadaceae > Seiridium > Seiridium unicorne. Next base: position 21,317 of record JARVKF010000009.1, on the reverse strand, counting down.
TCAGGAACAATCGTTGCAGGCGTTCGAGACGCAGCATGCCGTGCACCGCGAATCCGACACGGCGCTCCTTACGCAGTCCGGGCCGTCGCACGCGCAGCGCTGCTGTAGACTGCACTTTTGGCAGCAGCTCGGAACAGGCACGCTTACACGCCAGCACTAAGGCAGGCAACGTGGTAGAGTGCGGCTTAACAGCATCAAGGTACGTATGTGTCGGACGCAACGAGTCGGCAAAGTCGTCGTTATTGAATGTCAGATAGTACTGGAAGATGCGGTTACGAATCTCTGACGGGACGGCGAAAAGTAGCGAATTGGTCTGATCGTCCATGGTGGACGTGGCCATGTTGGGATATTGCAATGTCATGAAACTGTGCTGCCTCTGGGACCAGTTGAGGTCGTGGAAAGCTGGCTCGATTAAGCGATGATATCCCCTAAAGTGGCGTTGAGCGGCACAGCGATCATATCAGCTAGTAGGGTAACTCATCTGCGTCGCCACATTCTTATTCTTACGGTTTCCTGTTATTGTGAACTGGCCCTGCGGGCCGACATGCCACCCCACTTCCAATTTTGGCCCCCAACATCCATCTTGCTACACCTTTCGTTACCAGCACTATGGCAGGATAGATGTGGGGTGCCGTGCAAAGAGATGCAAGAAAGCGCAAAATATTGGAATCCAGAGATCCCTTCCAAACTGACTGCGCCACGTCCACGTATGGAGGCATTCAGGTATAACCAACCGAGCTTAGCGGATCAACGACTTTATCATGGTCAAAATAAAATGCAGTGTCTGCGTCTCAAAATGACTTTGCCAAATTGCTCAGGGTTGAGATTCTAGGTAACAAAGATGCTTACCCTGACACTAATAGAACTCGTACAACTTGACGAATCGCACGAATGGTCATGAAAGGTCCTAGACACTAGTCTAGTATTCGGTTCCAGGTTCAACTTTTTCTCAGTGCAGCCACTGCCCTTTGAATGACTTTTGAGTTTATCGCCGGTTCTAGGGCCAATTTATGGTCTGATATCGGCGATAATGGAAGGTTTGGTGAAATCCGCACTTGATATGTTCGTAAGCACCATGGTAGTTGGGACATTACATTTCGCAACACAAATGATATCATAGAGACCAGTAATCCAGTATGCATGGTTCCTCTGTGTCTATAATAAAGGTAGTAGGTGCCGATTGGGATGATCATACTCACAATAACTTTCATGTGATCTTGACAATCCCCTCCTTCCAGTTTCTATACAAGTCAAGCATATAGCCTAGTCAATACCTCCAAAATGACATATGTGCAGCCCTATCTGGACTCTTTGGGCCAGAACTTGTCAAACCTATTCGCAGGAGGTCCGGCGATCGAGACGCTTTCTGTACAGGAAGTCCGAGAGATGTTCAGTCAATCGAATGAGTAGGAAAAAGTGCCAGGCGTCAACCGAACGAAAATGGAGGTCCCAGTGTCAAATGGTGCTGAAATTGAATATAGCTGCCTACGGGGGTTGACGAACCGCTGCCCTACATTTTCTATGTGCATGGGGGCGGTTCCTTGGCTGGAGCGTATGTCTGGTGTAGCTCATTTGTCACCCAGAACAAGTTGCTGATCAGATAATGTTAGCATTGACTCCTATGATGAAATTGTGGCGGATCTTGTTCTCCAGTCTGGTTATGCCGTGGTCTTGCCACAGTACACAAGGGCACTGGAAGCCTAATTTCACTTAATACATGAGCAGGTCTTTGCCGTTCTAGAGTGGTTTACAGAGAAGGGCTTGAGTCAGCGTATCGTCCCTGGCAATCTTGCCGTCATCGGAGATAGCGCTGGTGGTAAGTCTTCTTTAAACCTTCCTCGATACATCCACGCTCGCTCTTTTGACTACTTGGTCCATCTCCTGCCATCTAGGACACATCATGTTTGGCGTCAACATTCTCGCAAAGAAGCATCAACCACGAATCCACATCACCTACAATGTCTTCCCCAATCCCGCCGTCAAGAAAGATGCTCTTGGGCGCTTCCACCGGGAGCGAATACCTCTATTTTGACAAGCCCGTTCTCACTGTGCCCGCAAAGCGCAAGTACATAGATTGGTACATGACAAAACAGGAGGACCGATTGACGGAGCTTGGGTCACCGAAATTGATCTCTAAACAAACGGCGGGCGCGTTTCCTCCGTCACTTATTATCGCCAGTTCGGTGGATGTTGTCCACAGCGAGGCTAAGATCTTTGCCCAGAAATTGCAGCAAGCGGCGCGTGACGTAGCTATCATAGTACCAGATGGACAAGTCCATAACACGCTTGCGCTCGTGGGAACAAGAAAGGTCCCACCCGGCAAGCATTGTTGACTTTAGCTGGGGTGGACTGGAAGGCATGGCTGGGATCGAAGTAGTTACAAGTCGGCGAATTCGTTTGGGGCTATGGTAAATTAGCTAAAATTGAGTAAACTCCTTTAAATTTCTTAGTATAAATCAGTTAAAATCCAAAAGTCAGCCTTCGGGTCAACAATTCCGAATATTATTATCGTAAATTACCTACCTACGTAGTGTTTTCAGATCGTTTCCTAGCGTATTTTGGGGGTCTCGATTTAATTGTGTAAAAGTTTCGCTATTATTTTTCAATGAATTTAAAACAAAATCGCATACATGTAGTCAATCTTTCCCGACCAAAAATGGACGTAAATAGGTTCATTCCTGGCAGTTAATACATTTGATCTACCTGGTTATTGACATTTCGCAAGACCCTTAGATCACTGGAGGCCCGAAAGAAGTCGTGCAATTTCCCAGCTCACATACCACATAATTAGTTTCATTATGTTTTGGGCTCATTGTGTTATGTAAAGAATAACTGTAGGATTCAAAAGAGTTATGTTTCCAATTCACACAAGCGGGTGTCTTCTATAAATTCCAAGAATAGCATCCATTATACCCTTATTATCACATATCGCCAGGCCATTGTGCGCTCTACCATGAACAATAATGTGATGGTAATAGAGAATTTCACTTGGACGATTATGCAAGACTGTGGACCATTTTAACTTATGTGTACTGCCATTTCCAACAGAGTCACAACTTTCACATAACCTTACATCAAAGGACATCCTGATGTCACTATGCGAAATGGTAGGCATGAGCTTCAACACTCTAGTCAGGCGAAGTTGGGTGAGTAGGTAAGCAAGTTCTGGGTAGCCCGGCATATATTGATAGACATACACAGATGAGCTTCCGGTCAAATCATTCACAATTGGGGTACCTTCCTGATTCACACACAACAGCTATTCACCCAGTTTTCAGCGCCCGGTTCATCCAGAACGCCTTCCTCGTTCAGTGGATTGATATGCCACAGCTCAACTCCAAGCCTCGTACCGCGTACTCACCCCGAAAATAATTCAAGTTGCCCAGTTTCGACTTCCGCGACCAACTTTTCTAAACCACAACTGGCTGCTATCTCAATCAACCGTTGTGACTTTGGTCTGGACCTGAATATTTTGGTGGAAACTTTGATGTGGCCTGCCTGCCTGGACGATCCAACCACAATTAACCGGATCCCTCCGGCAGGCATCCCCAATCCCCAAACCATCTCACATCTACTCACAACGTTAAACAAATAACAATTTCCCTTTCACCATACCAATATTATGGATACCAAAAACACGTCTTCACCTGTCAGTAACACTAGCACAAGTGGAGACAAAGGCACTTCTGAAATTCCTTCTGCGCCTGCCTCTTTTCCTGGGTCACGCAACATTGGCACAGTTGGCGGAACAGAAGATAATTTCTTTTCTGTTGCATCTGTATCAGGTGTTCAGAATATATCGGCATCTTCAGGTGAAACGACCTTGAGCACCAAAAAGGTCAAGTCTGGTAAGAAGTCGATGGCGCCGGCACCGTTCAATCCTGCTCAGAGTAACGATTCGCCTGCTGTCTCTAGAGTTAAGCGAGACTCTCCGGTTCTCCCTTGCATAGATGGGAGAAAATATACGAAGCGCCGCAAGGTTGATCCGTCAGACAGGATGCCTATTTCTTCCATGGCCGAACCAGGTCTCGACACCTATGGCCAAGCAGTTGATCTTGACCGCCTGGCCAATTGCCTCGGGCAACTATATCGTGTCACCAAGTCAGAGGGTCACCCGGACCGCCTCTTCGATCTGGCGACCAAGCTTATTCTACAAATCACTCAGGACGCGCCAAGACTTTGGAAACAGACCATGAGCAAGAAAGTCTATAGAGTGAAGAAAATGAGCCCGGTTGTCTGCCTTGCGATTTATGCGTTTTACACCACTGCTGAAATCAACAAAACTAAGCGTCTAAGGGAAGATCTTCAAAGAGGCAAAGCTGCTCTCCGATCCTGGCCTCTGTCTTCTTGGACTGAAGAGGACGAGACAAGATGGGGCAATATTGAAACCACACACGATATTGATACCTCCGATGACGAGATCCATGGACCTACTTCTTCCCAATCAGAGGCAGCAAAATCTGCCCACAACAAGGGCCGTCATGCAGTTCAAGCTCCCACACATGAGATTGAACCGCCCGATCTCCACGCGCCCGGCAATTTCATGGGCGAATCCCCGAACCCAATTCATTCCGATACTACATGGGATTGCATTAAATGTGAAAGCCCCAGTCCTAAGCCACAAGGCCGAGGAGAACCTTCAATTCTCGTCTCCCATGACCAACCCATCTCGCGGCCTACGACTCGACCAGATCTCCCGCATGCATTAAGCCCTCCTGTCGATACGCCACAGAAAGCTACGCAGCAGACTTGGCAAGATAATCAGCAAGCGGTTCCCGGTTCACATGCTGATAGTAATCCGAGTACTCCTGCCAGCGAAAACTTAGCAAATCTTGAGATGAACCACGAAACTACTTCTGCGATTGCCAGCAGCGAAACCAGTCAGGAAAGAATTCTTCGAGCAACCGGTTACCACCAAAACAACAATGGCCATGACCAAGGTCATCATGCTACTGGCCAAGATACTTTCCATCACTACAACGGAGGAGAGACTCATCGAGCACCTTACCTTGGCGACAGATCTGATCGACACCCTGGCTTTTACCAAAACCATCATTATCCGCCGGCACCACCGCCTTGGTTTCCACACCCTGGCTCTAACACTGGGCAGCCTCCCGCATGGTATGGTCCGCCATCTTATGGCCACTACGTCCCACCCGCTTCTCATGCACTGCCGTCCTACGGGAATCCATGGTCACTACCCGCTCGCCCTTACGACGAGTACAGCCACGCTGAACCCAATAGTCACTATAGACCACACACCCAGTATCCATTCGTGCCGCTATCCGGCTCCAATCACCAAAACATTCACCTGGAGCTTCGCCCAGATTTACAGTCTTCCCTGGAGATTCAGGACAGCGCACCGGCGGATGGATATAACGGTAGGCAGATGTGATGGCGTGGTTGGTATGGCGACAGAATCGGGGGGTCGTCTCACCTTCAGGAGCGGCTGACTAGATACATAGTTAGTTGCAAATACTTGCGGTTTATTTGGGATATGGTTATTCTCTTGACGACACTGACGAGAAGTTTGATGCGGTGTCTTGGTGGTACGTATGGGGGCAGTGGTTTTTCTTGCTGAGCTGCGAGACCGGTGAACCAACATCGGCATCATCTCGGTTTCACATATGGCGGTGGGGAAATCAATAGATGATGTGAGAAATGCCCTTTCCTTGGCAGAAACACAGGTGACGCCACATACTTTAGCTACATTCATAAAAAAAATCTCCAGTTTGGGCCATTTATGCGAAGCAGGTCAAGTCGTGCGCGCCCTATGTGTTATTCCGTCTCTAGCGTAAGCGGAACTCCGTAAGGCCCTTACCGTGTTAGTACCATGATAGGCTTCTGAGAGTGGAAGTGTTGTAGCTGATCATATCAAAGATATGCAAACCCTTCTTAGCCTCTCGCCCGTTGGCCCCATCACCTTCGAGAGTAGTCAGCAAAACCGCAAGTATGGTATCACAGCCGAAATGGTTACAGAATGCCAAGAAGCAATGGCTGCAATTTGCCAGTGAATTGGTTGAGCTCATGGATGCCCATATTCTGAGCCATGCGTCAGTGAGTGCGGCAACTGCGAATTGTGATGAATTTGTGGTAAAATGGGAAGAGACTTGGGGTGTGTTGGAGGAGTGAAGACAATAATTATAATAAAAAATAAAAAATAAATTTTCAAGTCCTTTGCTAGACCGTATGTAGTACGGGATGCCGGGGAGGTGGAGGATCAAGGTGCAAGGTACGGATAAAGTGTTCCATATATTATGTGGATGGCCGACCGTTGAACATCATCTCGATTTTAGAAAGTCTAAAGGCTTTAAGGTTTCTCAGCCTGTGTTGACAGAGTTGGGAAGGTTCGAGGGTGTGAAGCATTGGCACAGGGTCTTGTGATGAGTAAGGGAACGGCGTTCCTACTCATATACGGCAAGCATATACTGCATCGTGCATGTTTTTCAGCCAACAGTTTTCGGATATGACTTTTCACATTAAATTCGTACCAAGTCCAATAAGGCTTGACCTAAACGCCAGACTGACAGAACTGGGGTGTTCAAATCCAATGTTGTTCCTTGGCATTAGATGACTTATCATGGTATGGCGTTCGGTTCCCTCGGTTTGGTCGCCCTATATATCGATAAATGAATCAACTTGAATTATTGGGTATGACATGGCTTTATTCGAGATTTTATAACTTCGACAAATAGACGGCCGCCGCTGCCTGTATCGAATGCGCTTCATCTTTTGCTGCAGAGGCGATAGTGGAGAATCCCAGAAACCCGACCTGCAACACTTCATTGCCAGCGTTCGGACGAAACAGTCTTTGGAAGTACTCCGTAGCCACCCTATCATTGTGCGAGTTCGTCGGGTCGTCCAGCCCTCTCATGAAAACTCTACCTTTCTCCCAATCGTTTGAGCCGAGAAATACGAACTTGGCCTCGTCAAATACCGCGCTCGGGGATATGTGCATCTGAGGTCGATGTTTTGCACTCATCTCCCTCGCTATTTGCAGATGGAGCTCGGATGGCTGCGCTGTACCCTGTGTGATCTTCCAGGCCGGAGATGGATACACCTTTTCCACGTATTTGGTTAGATGCACAAGCGATGTTATGATTCCGGCTAGGGAACTAATCCATATTCCTTGGGGGTATTCTTGGAGGACAGTCAAGAATAAATTGACGAACAAGAGCCGCTTCACCGATGACCTGCGATGTTGCTCATGTATCACAGTGATGCCAGTATGCAGGACTGGGTCTGGCAAACCATCGACGGCAATCCATAGCGCAGAAACAAATGCGACCAGATTTCCGTTGCTTCGCACAGTAACGATTGTTTTGTTGTCTAGGGAGCTGAGTGAAGAGACGTCAAAGATCTGGTACTGTGGAAGTGGTTGCAGATACAGCGCGCCTAGTGCACAAATTTCAGTTTGTAGATGACGCTTCGGCTTGATGTCGATTTCATTTGTCCGCCAGTCGTGGACATTAGTTTCGTAATCCATGTATGGCGTCAAAGCTGAAGTCTTGAAGATAAATGTCGCACCTTTTGGACAACTGCTGTTCTTGGTCGGAGTTTCCAAAGAAGTCATTGAGCAAAGCCGTTTAAAGATTTATACCCGGTTGGTTACCTACTTGTCTTCTCTAATACCACCTCCCTAAGGAACGGGTACTTACTAATGTAGCCATGGGTCATGTCCATTAGCGCTTATGTTCCAACTGTTCGTGTCAACGGGTTTGCCTAACGTGGGAGGATCGGCGCGCTTACGTGCAGTCGTGTATTATCTCATCCAGCGTCTGTAGCTATACTTACAAATCATGTTGAGCAATCGATACTGAAGATGGCGTTTCTGCTGCGGCCTTTCACCAGACCCAATCGAACGATTTGGGATAATACAGGATCCAACCGGATAACCATTAACGAGTGATGCAGGGAGTGCTAAGGGACTAAATACCTGCACGCCGAACCCTGTTCTCCTCCATTGGATGCTGATTAGTTAGGGAATTGGCGGCCCTCACGTACCCAATTGCAGCCCAATACCTACGAGCCATGACAACACTACAAATTGCATGAGAATATATTATAGCAGTAACATAGGATAACGTAGAAGGACGATGCCAGTATGTGCGCGTAACTGTGGCTATGGCAATGTATAAGCTTAAATATAGAAGTTTTATTATACCGTCAGGTTGCGAGACGTTCCCCTCAGCAAATAGAACATCTACATCCAAAAGCAAGCCAAGCGCAAGTGTTCTCAAATTATCAGCTCACATATACACGCATAGTGAATTGTCAATGCTAAGTCTCAAATGACTGTAGGCTTTTCTTATAATGCAGAGAACGAATGGCTATGGATTCTTCTCCCAAAGAGTGGCCCGTTACAAGCCAGGTTTCTCGCTTGAATAAAATCGGCTGTCCCGTCTGGTTCTATCTTTTTGATATACTCACTCCAGCCCTAATATAAACAATAAACTTGGTTAAATGGCTTATCTTCAAGGCACGTTGCGCGTCCCTGTGCAATAGTCAAGCATGGCACGTTGTGGGGCGATGGAAAAGCACTCCAGCCAGCATCGATATTTGATATATACCTTAATAATGAGCAATCTATTCAACCAATCAGAACGCAGAGTTCAAATATTTCAGGCTGCGTGGCGCAATTGGCTAGCGCATGTGATTCCAGTTTGGGAATTCCACAAGGTTACCCGTTCAAGTCGGGTCGTGGTCATTTCTTTTGCTCTTTTTGAGTTCTCGAAGACACCAAGAGATAATGGTGGCTATGGGGATGGCTACTAAATGTGGTCTTGTTTTTTGGGGGGTTGAACAGGCAAGGTAGAGTTGGAATACAAAGTGGTAAAGACTTGGGCCTATCTCTCCTTAGTAAACGTAGTGCGTGAACTGTGTTCGTACTACACCGGCACTACCCAAACCTCTCATCTCTAATATATGTAGAGACAGATGGGACGACACCGGCAAAGCAATACAGATACGGAATAGAAATTGCATTTCAGTCAGACTTAGATTTGCGGTCATCACTGGGCTAGCATCAAGGCAGACAAGGATCACTGAAACTAGATTTTTGCGCATTCAGGTCGATTTGCAAGTGTGCAAGCTGGGGTGGCCGAGACATTCACGAATTATGTACTCATCCGATGAACTGGTTGAGAGGGATGGCTTTTTTCTCGGATATAACGGTATAATCAAGTCAAAGACAAAACCCCCCCAACCCTGCTAGGCTGAGTATTATCATCATAAGAAAACAGTCTCTGCGCAACCTTTTGTTGCGACGTGGACTCAAGATGGGACGAAAGTATATTCATAGCTCAAACAGCACGTGCTTGACACTGGGGTTCTTCTTCAACGGGTGTTATTAGTACCGGCAGACCGGCCTCATGGTATTTTTTGAGGACCACCCTGCCTTAAGCTAAGCTGATTAGAGAGAGCTTCAGCCCACTTGTTTTGATTGCTCACCGCCTACTGGCAAAATACCAAGCCCCTGCGAATGCAAGGTGGGGTGATTTTGGACAAAAATGCCAGCGGCGGGGAGGACAGGTCCAGGTTGGGCCGCTGGTTGCTGCACCTCACCGTACATGCCTCTGCCTCCGACTCTGCCTGTGCCTGTGACGTGTTATAACCTCACTCCAGCGGGCGACACTCCTTAAACCTCAGCAGACAAATTCCAACTACAAACCAGATCAAGGTACGTATTTCCTGGTCAACCTCGACGTTCACAGGGTATCGGCCTTGTCTCCATCGCAGAGCCCGACTTGGTGGGCTGCTCCCCACAAACCAATACCTCGGGCTGCCGCATCCCACCTTGACTGCCATATACCACCATTTACTGACGCCTCGTGCCGCCAGTCCAAACAGCAGCACCGATTACCTCTTCCCCGCGCACCTCAAGTATGCTGTATGCACCCCGTCGAGGGCTGCCAGTATCATAGCAGCATTCCATCACCCCGCCGATCATCCTCGCCTGCCCTTCCCTAGAAGACGCGGGGCTCTTGCCCTATCGTCAGCATGGACGCCCAGATCGAGAAGGCAGTCGAAATAGTATGGAACCCGTCCGGTGATCAGGCCATCAAGGCACAGGCCTACGACTTCCTTCAGCAGTTAAGATCCGACCCGCAAGCCTGGCAGGCCTGTGTCAGTTTGTTCACCAGAACTCCTCGGGTCTCTGAGATCGTGCGCCATGTTTGCCTCGAGTTGATCAGCAACAGCGTTCATACGCATACCCTCGACCCCCAAAGTCTCGTCTACCTGAGGGATTCTCTGCTCGCCTATGTGAGGGAAACATATGGCACGAACCGACCAGACCAGGTTGATTCTGCCAACTTGCAGAACAAGATAACCCAGACCTTGACATACCTATTTGTCACCTTATACCAGCAGGGTTGGGAGACCTTCTTCGACGACTTCCTAACAATCACCGCTCTCCCCGGTAGTTCGAGCCACGACAACATCATCGGCACTGTTCTCTACTTGCGCATACTTAACAATGTTCACGACGAAATTGCCGACCAAGTACTGGTGCGTCAAGGCAATGATGCCAAGATTCATGCTGAGCTTAAGGACTTGGTGAGGGTACGAGATGTCGGCAAGATTGCTCAGTCTTGGCAGGAACTTCTCGCCGAACACGCTGATCAGAATGTGGTCATTGTTGAGACAACTTTAAAGGTCATTGGGAAGTGGGTGAGTTGGATCGACATCTCCCTCATCATCAACGATTCCATGATGAGCCGGATCTTTCCCTTGATCGGTCGGGCCAACCCAAACGGTGGCGAGGACAAAATTCGCGACGCCGCCGTCGACGCTTTCACTGAGATCGTAGGCAAGAAGATGCGCCCTGCCGATAAAGCCAACATGATATCCTTCCTCAACCTTCGCGATATTATTTCGCAGCTCATCGCCAGTCCCCCCTTGAACGACTTCAAGGGCACCCCACGATATGATACAGATCTCGGGGAAGCTGTTGCCAAACTAGTCAATACCATCCTAGCCGATCTTGTTCGAGTCCTGGAGGATCGCTCGACCGATGATGACACACGGGTCAAGGCCAATCAGCAATTACAAGAGTTCTTACCTCTTCTGCTTCGTTTCTTCAGTGACGAGTACGACGAGATCTGCTCCACTGTCATTCCATCGCTCACTGATATCCTGACATACTTACGAAAGTTGCCTGAACTCCCTGGACCTTTCCGCGAGATGTTGCCACCTATCCTCAATGCCATCATCATGAAGATGAGGTACGACGAGACATCTTCGTGGGGCCACGAGGATGAGCAGACGGACGAGGCCGAGTTCCAGGAGTTGAGGAAAAGATTGCAGCTCTTACAAAAGAGTGTTGCGGCGGCAGATCAGAATCTGTATGTGGAGGTTTTGACTAACCTCGTGGCAAACACGTTCCAGCGGCTGGATGAGCAAGGTTCGCAACTGGATTGGAGGGATCTGGATCTAGCTTTGCACGAGATGTACCTATTTGGTGAATCTGCCATGCCTCCGCAGGGTTTGGGTTCCAGCAAGAATCAACCAATGACGCCTGCTGCGGAACGACTTATGGCATTGATGACCAAGATGATACAATCTGGTATGGTGGCAACCCCGAGATTCGCGGGATCTATGCTAATCTGTGATAGGTGTCGCCAACTTCCCACACCCAGCAATTGTCCTCCAATACATGGAAATCATCGTTCGCTACTGGAACTTCTTCGAGATGGAGGGCAACTCGTCACTAATAGCACAAGTGCTCGAGAATTTTGTCCGCTTCGTTCATCATGAACACGTGCGAATCCGCAGTCGCTCGTGGTACCTTTTCCACCGATTCGTGAAGCATCTGCGCGCATACGTGGGAAATGTCGCAGAAACGATCATTCAGTCCATTGCCGATCTCTTGCCCATCAAGGCCGAGGTCCCGGGCGAAGACGCCGATGACGACATGTCTTCTGATGAAGTAGATAATTCTGCCGATGCTGTCTTTACGAGCCAGCTGTACCTTTTCGAGGCAATCGGATGCATCTCGTCCACTGCCAGCACACCAGCCGACAAACAAGCCTTGTACGCTCGATCCATAATAGACCCCCTGTTTAGAGACATGGAGGAGCATCTACCCCGAGCCAAGTCTGGTGATGCACAAGCTATTCTCCAAGTCCACCACATCATTATGGCTTTGGGCACGTTAGCTCACGGATTCTCCGATTGGACTCCTGGATCGAACTCGGCCAATCAGCGACCCCCGCCCGACAAGCCACTATCCGACGAGTTCGCAAGAGCAGCGGAGGCTATTTTGATTGCTCTAAGTCAGCTCAACGGGTCCGCAGAAATCCGTGCTGCGTGCAGGTCGGCATTTTCCCGTCTCTTGGGTGTCCTGGGCGCCGCTGTTCTACCCCAATTGCCTCAGTGGATCGAGGGTTTGTTGTCACAAAGTTCATCCAAGGATGAAATGGCTATGTTTCTTCGGCTGCTGGACCAGGTCGTTTTTGGTTTCAAGACGGAAATATATGAGGTCCTCAATCTGCTCCTGACACCGTTGCTGCAGCGAGTCTTTGGAGGCTTGTCTGAGCCCATGGATGGTACTGACGACGAAATCCAACTTGCCGAGCTGCGCCGCGAATACTTGAGCTTCGTCGGCGTGATACTTAACAACGACCTCGGCGGTGTGCTCGTCTCAGAAGCAAACCAAGGATTCTTCGAGTCTCTGATTGTGTCCATCCTGAATCTGGCTCGAGATGTCAGTTCTGGTAATTTACCAGCAAGCCGGCTTGCCTTCGGAATACTATCCAGAATGGCCGGAGTTTGGGGTGGCCCAGACGTTGCAAACATTGCTGCCAACCCTTCAGCGCCTACAGGTTCCCCATCTCCCGCTATCCCTGGATTTGATCAATTCCTTCTTGACAGATTCCACCCGGTGTGCTGGGAGGTCATGAAGGATCCACAGTTTAGACCGGCCCAGGACGCCCAAACCAAACAAGTTCTCACGGAAATAGCAGGACTGGAACAAGCTATTTACCTCAAAACTGGTGAGGTGTTTATTCAGCACCTCCAAACATCTCTATTCCCTAGTTTGGGCATTGATGGGAACGACTTTCTTCGACCTATGACTACATCGACGGATCGAAAAACGTTTTCCAGGTATTTACAGGATCTACAAAAGTCCCTCCGCTCATAGACTTGAAGCGATGGACCAATGACCTCAAGCAGAGAGTCCCCAAGGGCACCTTGGTGTTGACCTTTCTAGCATTTGCATATACAGGCGTTCGGTCAGATATACCAGTTCGAGTTGTGGCGCTCTAGATAAAACCTCCGTAACAAAGCTTATATACATAGCATTTCGTAGCGGAGGAAAATAAATGTTAGTAGGCGTCAAGCCCGCCAAAACTTCAGGCCTGTGCCACAAGTGCGGTCTTTGTGTGTGGTTTTAAGTGCCGTTGGAATAGTCTAATTCGGGCATCATATGGCAAGGACTTGTAGATTTTGCTGCTGCATTCCTCTATCAGTCATTGCCTGTTTGAGAGGACGGATAGATAGGAATAAGATAGAGTTTCAAATCAAGACTGATAGAAGAAGAAGAGCATGGTTGTTAGAAAACGTATCAAATATCAGTTGTGCAAAACCGGGTCATTTTTGAGAATATACTAGTATTTACCCGCAGGCATGACATGGCTGAAAAGTGATTCTCATTGGTGGTGCCTGTCATCAACATACCTACCTAAGGTTGGTCCGAATAACGTTCCCTTGACTGTTCGGCCGGCTTGCCTCATTTGGACGAGGCAAATATCCTCCATGGTACTACTGCCCCGCTGACTCGTTAGGTGGACATTTGGAATCTGCTTGAAGTAATATCACAGAAGGAACAATGTTGGCACCGGATCCAAGGTTGAGAAGAATACTGTTCGGTGCAACGCCAACTGCCCTCCAGTACTCAGAGTGGGATAGGTCAGGATTATCCAGGCGAAGCTGAAGCCAAGGAGTGTGTGCACTGACAGGTCGACCGAACGTGAAGAGTCATTCCATAGGTGGTGTACACCAACTGTACTTGTGATCAACCAGTTGAGAGTCGGGCCTAAGTAGTATGCGAAAAAGACAGGGATCGATGCAGCGTTGAGTAGGTATGTACAGCTACATCAGTCGTCCGCTGAAAACCCTAGCATAATGGAGCGTATTCATCAGGACAAAGTTTACGAAGTAAAAGAATGGCCGTGGCTTCGTTAGACACCATCTCTTATAAAACCATGCACGAATAGATGACCCGTTGGCAGGCCCTAAAAGGCTCAAGACAATTCATCCTCATGGAGTGAGTAATGTTGTGCCCAACTGATAGTGGAACCTTTGAGCTTTGTGTGGTACACGTGTGAGACCCTCAACTCAAAGTCCTTTCTGTAATTGACCAACTCGATATGATTTAATATATGTTTCTTTCTCATTGTTAATGCTAAACTATGAAAATCGAATACGTAGTGAGGATATATGCAATCGCTATCTGCTGATGAGATCCGAGTGGTGTCATTTTCATCCCAGTGTACGACAGTCTAAGTAACTGAAGTTTGAAGGGCTCATGCTTTAATCCACAAATATCTTGGCCTCGAGTTCTGAATAGTGTGACAAGAAGGAATCGAAGAGCTTGATAGCATGGTCAACATCATATGTACCGCCAGTCTCTCGAATACTGTGCATCGACAACTGAGGATTACCGAGATCGAGTGTACGCACTCCCATCTTGGCCGAAAGCATGGGTCCAATAGTCGAGCCACACGACGAGTCATTCCTGACCACGAACAGTTGCAGCGGAACGCCAGCGCGCTTTGCCGCTTCCTGGATGAGCACGATGCCAGGCGAATTGGTTGCGTATCTTTGGTTAGCGTTAATCTTGATGACTGTGCCCTTGTTCATCTCAGGCTGGTGGTTGGACTCGTATTTGCCTGCATAATTGGGGTGTACCGAGTGGGCCATGTCGGCAGAGACGAGGAAGGAGCCAGACGCAGTTTGCTCGAAGGCGGTGGTCAGATCAACTTCAGGGTCGGCACTGATGTGCTCCCATGACTTGTTGGATGCAGAATCACCATGACGGTCGCCAGCCACAACAGACAGGCGGCGCACAACAGCAGGCAAGAGATCAGAGTTGGCGCCCTGAGCGGAGGTCGAGCCGATTTCCTCATGATCGAAACACGCGATCAAGCGAATCGAACTCTCGTTATCCAGACTGGATGATTTGACCGACTCGATCAATCCCATGACACTGCAGTAGGTCATATTGAGATTGTCCAGGCGGGCTGAGTAAATGAATTCTTCGTTCAAGCCACCAAGAACAGACTTCTGGACGTCATAGAGTACAAGCTCAAAGTCTACAATGTCCCCAACCTCGACGCCAGCATGCTCGGCAATAATTTCCAAGATATAAGGGTGGTGACGATCAGTCATGTCTTTCAATGGCTGGAAAGTCTCGTCGCCGGCGCCCTCTTCTTTTTGGGTCTCTTTGACACCGGTTCTGTTGAGCTCTGCAGCAACCATGCCGGCTATGGGGAACAGCTCCGTCTCCTTGTTAGGGTCAAAGCTGCTGGATCGGTCCAAATGGATGGCTAGGGTTGGAATTCGGATAATGGGTCGGTCGACCTTGACCAGCTTCTGGACCCAGCCATTTTCACCGTCCTTGACCATAACCCTGCCGGCAATGCTGAGATCTCTGTCAAACCAGCTGTGCCAAATTCCGCCACCATATGTCTCAACACCAACCTGGAGGAATCCAACACCACTCTTCTTGCTCACAGGCTTAATTCGGAGGCAGGGCGAATCGGTATGGGCGCCGACCATGGCAATGGGGTTGCCAGGCTTCCATCTCGAGCCGACAGCGAAAGCGACGATGGTAGATGCGTTGCGGGTCATGTAGTACTTTCCCCCGGGCTTGAGTGTCGAGGACCAATTGTCGCGCTCCTTGACCTGGGAGAACCCAGCCTGCTCGAGGCGCGTGATGGCGGACTGAACGGCATGGTAGGCTAGTAGGAAGCAACAGAGTCAACGGGGTCAACTCCAGGCTTCAGGTTGTTCGGGAAGCCTTGACGACTTACGAGTAGGTGAAGCATTGACGAAGTCGAGGAAGTCCAAAGCTGACTTGGGAGGAGCCATCCTGCCGACTGTGGATCGGAAGCGGGCAGCACGAAAGGACGGTCGAGGATGGAATCGAAGAGAGACAGCACTTGGCAGGGTCGAGTTCAAGGCCAGCGGGGTGAAACCTCGAATCCTCATTTACAGCGCGTAAAAGTATGTTGAGTTCACGATTCTGCTTTCACGATGGATGGTCGTCTGTCCACCTGGAGTTGGAGCTGAAGCTAAACCAGACCCAGCAGCTGCGACACCATGTCGAGTTGCTTAGCTCCGACGGGCAGGAGCTAAAACATCCAATGTCCCAAAAACAATCTGGGGATAAAGAAACTGAGGTGGGTCAATGACAGGCCATTGAAATTGACGCACACCCAGGAATCCCACTTATTATCACCAAAGTCAACAATTTTACTTATAGAATTCAACACAACAAAACGTAGGAAGCTAAATTAAAAACTGTGACATATCTCAGTTATTTTATGAGTATTTATAAGCCGATTTTTTCCTTTCATAATATGGCTGGTATGAGTAAAATATTATGGTTTTTACCAAGGCTAAATGACTAACTAATGCGTCAATTTCAGTGTAAACCACTCTGACAGGTGCCAGGTGTCCGCTCACGTACAGTATGTATCAATGTGTGGAATTTGCAGACCATACATTCCCGCGCTACGTTCACATACGTTAAGTGACTGACCCTGGACAGCATCGCGAGTCATCCAGTACGAAGTCGGAAAAGATGGGTTTACCCCAGTAGATGCAGCAATACCATCATTGGCGCGTGTCTTCAGAGGCATTTGGCCATATAGCCTGTGAGATGGCTCTAGCGTCCCATGTGCTTCTCAATACCATTCTTTCTCATGACCATAGTTCTAAATGTTTTCGTTCACAGCAACAAATTCATCTAATACATTTCGGAATGAACACCGATCCCAACGAGAAAACATGCGATGGCGTTCAAGTCTATCGAATGCCTGAATCGCTGGGGTAGGCAGGTCGTCTGACATTGCACCCACGTCGGATCTGCATTGACTTTCCCATAGACTTGCTTTTAACCAGCAACAACAATAACTGCGGACCGGCACGTCTTCTTCTCAAGCCTCATGCGCAGGATCCGATTCGGCCTAGGTTTTCCAACATTCCCGCAGGGCAATCGGCAAATCGCTTAAAGCCCAATCAGCCATCAATTCGCCTTGCTGTTAGGCTACGTGTAACTGTGGCGCGCCAACATGCTTGGGATATGCTGCATGTGCTTGGAGCATGATTAACAAACATAACAAACGATAGCCATGCAATGCAGTCTTCTAGAAACGTATCCACCAATGTTGCGGAACCCCTTTGGAGATGGAAAAATTCTGCCAGCAAGACAATTTCGTACGTGAATGGTTTTTGGCTCCTTATCCCTACGCAGAGGCCCTAATGTACAAGCACAGTAGGTACCCTCCCGTAACCAGCTATTAATCTGCCGGACCCAGCTGGTTGGAAATGGCTAAGCACTAGATCGAGCGGGGATCTGACGCCAATGGCCAGTCTGCACTAGCAGGGTTGATCAGTCAGTCGCGGGCGGCGGTGATGAGATGAGCAGTGCTTGTCTGTCATATTCGATGGTGTTGACATGCATCGCCGAGAAGGGGGAAACGAAGGAGAAGGAGTGGCCAACCCAAAACTCGTTGCGCACGTCAAAGCATAAGGTTGTTTGCGCGGCCCCGGATCGTGTCTAGCGGTAACGCGCGTGGCAGCGTTGCACCTTATTGGGGAATGTCGCAGGGTCCTCAATCACACCCTTGCGCAGCTAGTTTTGCCGCGGGCCCAGCCAATTAAGCCCCCCTGCCAGTCCGTCCCCATCGCAGCCAAGGGGCTCACAACTGCCCACCTGGTATGCACGGAGAACCTAGAACTTCACCGTACGACGAAATTCTCCTGGAAGTGTGTCTGGACCGGCGGTCAGTAGGAAGCAGACAGTTTGGATAGGCGGACCGTGTGCTGTAAGGACGATGACTGTCCATGTCTCATCCAGGTCAAAACAGCACGCCATCTTAGAGGACCTGCCGACGATCATACGGATCTATTGGTATCAAAAACTTTGAAACATTCAACAAGCGGTTGCCACGTTGCTCTGTGCCATGGGACTCTGGGGTAGACAACATTCCCGTCGTGCTCGCTCCTCTACATAAAATCGCTGAATATTCGTTGTTTTAGGGCATGTTTTCGCCTAGCTCAAAAAGACATCGCACACAGATAGGAGTATATGCTCAGTCGTTCATCTGATCGATTAGACTATGGTCACAGTGTTCTCAAGGATTCTATGGATATATCGTCTGGCGCTACACCAAAGCAGCACTCGGTTAAAAACATAGAGTCGTAATTAAGGCTTAAGGCGTAGAACTGATAGTTCGACCTCAAGGACATATCTGGTAGGGCTACCATTTCAGCGACTGGAAAGTTGCTTTCGGCCTGTAGCATGTGCAACGGGTCATAATTGTGCACGTAGAATCGGGTACGAGTACTATCAGGACGCATGTATGCTATATTCAAAAGATTCATCCAACAAGGTTGCCGGGACTCAACACCGATGCAATCCGTATTGTCGATGAATCGTGGAAAGGAACAGAACCTGCATATGCCAACACAACCGCGGCTACCAACAAGACTTTTGTGTTCGCATAGCAAGGTGGTGTGCGACTTCAGATGGGACGGAGTCGATCAGAGCAGAACTTCCATGTTGTGGAGAAGCCGTTGATCTCCAGGACCACGCTCTGGCTCCTGACATCTGGGCGCAAGTTCTGAAACGGCACTTGAAGCCGGGGTGCGACTAATGCAAAAACCTTCTCTCTCCAGGATCGCTCCACCTTTTCGATGAACAACAATAGCAATCGAGTGGGAGCGGAGCGTGCTTCACCACCTTGGTCAACTTAATGCTACGACGAGAATGCTCATCCGGCGACAGTGGCCAACAATGAACAGGCTTCATCAAGATGGGCTCTCGCTTATTCCGGGAGGCAGTTGGTTGAAGAAGTCACTGCAACAAGTCGTGGCGCTGTGGAACCCAAAGCGGTTGGCGGAAGCGGGAGACTAGGTCCAAAGCGGCTGAGGGAGGGGCAAATAAGGCTGGGGAGCCCTGTCGAAGATCGCCTGCCACGTTCTCTCACCGTGAAGATGAGATTATCTCGCCATGTAATGTGCCCATGCAATGTGCCTATGCGTTGCGGATGGATCAGGGTGAACATCCATGAGCATCGCAGGTGGAATGACATTCAGGCCCGCGAATTCAACAGAGACTCGAGGTGCACAACAAGTCGACGCGATGTCAGCAGCTGGTCACGATGACTTTGCACTGGGGTTCATAAGTGTGTACCTCAAGTTTCGGTGTCATGGTCAGGATGGGCACCAATTGACAGGTCGCCTTAGCTGCAACCTGTTGGTCGGTTCAGCCCGAACAATGGGTCTTGTGAGTGACTAACAAGACAAAGCCATTCAGTCACCAAGGCAGAACAAGAAATAAAACGAAAAGCGGTGACAGGCAGAAGGGAGACCCTTACACATCACACTCCCCCCCTCCCCCAAGTCTGTAAATCACAAGGTTCACGTGCGATGCGATAGACATTAAACTCTGCAGACAAGCGCAATCGCGAGGGGTCCAATGTCAATTGTCGGTAGGAAATATGTGTTGAGATAAAGTATGCTCAGCTGAAGTTTCATCCTTACAGAGCATTTAGAGGTACTCTCACTACATGTAGGTTCGAGAGTCTCAATAGTGTCGCATTCTGGCCTTGCTCTGATTATGTACACTGGCCCTAGTAAGCTTGAATTGTGTGTCTCCTTACGTACACAGGTGATAAGCTGCATTCCTTGACATCGCCTCGATGCTTTTGATCGTCCGGCCGAATGACTGGGCGAGCAGAGGAGCAGCAAGGCTTACAGCTTGGCCCTGTCCAAGCCAATGATACCACGAACTCAGCCGAGCACCTATTTCTGGGCGAAGAACACGAGCCCTAACTGGTAAATCGCAAGATTTTTATGATCAGATGAATCACGAGCTCGCGGGGACATTGATAAGGCAATTTGAACAAACAAGCTTCGAGCGCATACTACTAACTCTGAGCACTCCCCATATTCTGCAACAACGCGAGCTTCCCAGATTCGCAGCCAGGAGCCAGGCCTGTTCGCCTGGGCAAGGTTGCGGTTAATTGATGTGGGACAGGGATGGCGAGGCACCTGGGCAGTCGGCCTGCTCGACATTGCGCTAAGCTTGGCGATGCCCATTGGATCCTTGCAGCTGCCTCACACTAATCTAGCTACCGGCACCATGACTTGGGTACATGGAGATCGCGACAGAGCAAGTCAACACACTGTGCCGCCCGTACAGAGGCGGATTCCCGTGCCTGGGATCAACTATCGTCGGGCGGCATTGGCAAGCTCCCAACCCCGACGGCCTCCTTGGGCCAGCGGACTTCACTATAGACTGTCGTCGCGAAAAGGCCGCCAGGGTCAGTGTGACACACATGCGCCTTACTTGTACTAATCGCTCAGATGTCGTGCTGGCCGGCCGGGTGGCTACTACGGTACTCACCAGACAGGAGAGCATAGCACGGTCCAACGAAGACGCCACGGCAAGGCTGTAAGAGTGTGCAAAGGAAGGCCTAGTAGCGTGCTACGAGGAGACAATATCGCCACCTCACCAGTTCTCAATCGAATGAAGGGCGCAGAGTAGCATTGAACGGGAACTAGTACGCAGTTTATAGGAGCCAGGATCGACAGGGAGGGTATTCATGTAGGGTTATGATGAGAAGGATAGATAAACCCAGCCGCCAGGAGAACTCGTTGCGCTAGATAACAACTAGACGGTGACCTGTCGAAACGGAGGGCCCTCGAGGAGCCCCCGATTCCACTTTAGAGTTGAGGTGACTATCCACTAGCAAGGGCAGGTTGCGTTTTACTTTGAGCTATCAGTGGTTGAGGGTAAGCCACCAAAAATGATCCCTTTTTCTTCTTTGCTCACTGGTCAGTCAATTCCATCATGCACGTTCACAGCTCATCATTTCACACAGTGTCTGCTGGAAGCTGTTAATCCGTATCCATGAGGCATGGCTGGCTGTGGTATATTTATACGGAGCTTGGATTTGCTTTTTTTTTTTTTTTTTTTTTTTTTTTTTTTTGTTACAATTATTTGGTTATGAAAAAACAAAACAAATAACAAAAATAAAAAAACCAAACAAAAAAAAAAAACCCAAAACCAAAAGGTAATC